>CAJFCP010000077.1:145852-218833 GCA_904066005.1 Synergus itoensis | reverse complement strand
TTCTGCTAGTACGCAGCGCTGTCATCAGGGTTGTCATCCAGTGCTACCAACGCGAGCCCCGAACTCTACTGCGCATGTGTTGTGCTCGGCATCCGATTGGTTGCTATTCGCGCGCAATTTGAAATGCTAAAAAATATTATGCATTTCGAATTACGCGCGAATAGTAACCAATCGGATATCGAGCGCGACACATGCGCAGTAGAGTTCGGGGCCCGCGTTGGGAGCACTGCTGTCATCGAAAGTACAGTTTTCAAATTTGAGTAGTATACAATTTGTTGATTGTTGTATTCACGTTTTCAGTATTCGTTGATATTTATGGAAGTGAGCGTATAAATACTACATATTATATATATAGTGTATTTATAAATTCTGATAATATCTAATGAGAAAGTATTATATATAATAGGTGTTTTTTAGGCGACGACGACAAAACATATACATAACCTCAAAATCGTGTCATATTTTTATATAATATTTTTTAAGATAAATATTTTATAGTAATTATAGGAACAATCAGTCAAAGAATGACTGAAAAAATCACTGTTGAGAAACTTCCTCATCATGAGCAACAAGAATTTTGTAGGACTCGAGCTCCTTACAGACAGGGGAAAAAATTGACTGCTGTCAAGGTAGCGTGGCGAATACGTATCCTACCCTTAAATAATTATGATATTTTTATTCTCGACTAATTACTTATTATCTTTGTTAATCCTTATTAATTTTTATTATACACAATTGTCTTTTCAATATTTGTTTTTCGATTCTTGATTATGTTATCAAAATATTTCAAAAGCCTGGATTCAAAGCTAATTTAAAACATTTGATACTTGGTCATTACTTTTTATTTATGTATATTTTATTTTATTTTCTGAACTTGTATTCTGGAAGTTTCCTTGACACTCTAGCTCTCTGCATTAGGTTTACACAATCAACGACGAATCGCCACATTTAATAGTATGTGGAGTACCAAAACTACAATTAAATAAGGAAATGAAAAAACTTTTCTTTCCGTACGGAGAAATAAAAAAATTTCGTTTGATTCCTGATTATCCATCGGAAGAATTCACCGAAACTTTTCACGTGCATTATGATCGCATACAGAGTGCCAGGTTCATATAATAATTATATTAAAATATATTTTTACCTGCATATATTTTTCGTATGGTCCTTAGAATTGAATAATGAATTAAATACATTTTTATTAAATTCCGTAGAATAGCGAAACGCTTCATCGATGGCAAAAATTTTTATGGCGGTCTCTTACATGTTTGCTATGCGCCTGAACTTGAAAGTATTTCGGAAACAAGGACTAAGCTTATTCAGAGGCATAAGGACGTGACGGTCAGGATTAAAAGGCACAAATTGGATCCCACGAATCCTGAGATCGATGAATTCGTACCACAGTATGTTTTAAAATCTTTTTATTTCTATAGTGTGTACTTAAAAGTATTTGACAAATTCTAGATAAAATTTAAAATACTCTTCTAGGGAACAGTTTCATAGGAAGAAAAAAACACCTGCACTGCCTTTAACTCATGAACGACTCAACGCGCAGTATCCCAATGAAAGTTTAGGAAACGGAACCTCACAAGTAACAGAACCGAGTCTTCCGCTAGAATTTTATGGCGCAAGTACCTCAACCGGAATTTATCATGGCAACGTAATTAGACCTTCAAGCATAATTAAACCGTCGCCGGAGTTACTGCATGCACCTTATCAACCATACGAATCCATCTTAAGAGCGTCAACTGCACGTTCTTTGAAAAGGAAAAATTATAAAGGACAATCTGTCGACCATGTATCTAAAGTTAGAATAATTCGACCCCAATTAATAGACACAAGGAATATAGCAAGGCGAGAAGAACCAGAGAAGAAAGTATTCATAAATGTAAAGAAAGTCGAAAGCGGTATCAACATCAAAATTCTACCGAGATCTGAGAATAACAAACGAATTGTGATAAAAAACCAAAGGTATGTGAAAATGCAGTCTTATTTTTATTTTTTACAGTAGAAAACACAGTACATTATTTAATTTTATATTATATTTTTAATTGCAGTGTAACGCAGCTCGTGCGACCGAGTACTGAACTAAAGACATCAATTCAACTCGCCAAAGATCAGATACGTCAGGCAATGGAAAAAAGCACTTAATGTAAATAAGTACTTCATTATTAAAAAGTTATAATTTTTTAAAAATATTTCGGTTTTCTGCTTAGATTTAAAGACATTATTCAGATTCCTCTTACCCTTTCTTAAGCGTACTTGTTTCATTCTCAAGTTTATGGTAAAAGATGTTAAAATATTGATCTTAATTTTGAATGATCTATTAACTTAGTAACGATAATTAATTCTACAAAAGATTACATATAATAATTATATAATAACTGTGGAGTCCCCGTCCCATTTTGTGCTATTCAACTTAGACTCGAGTGCATCTTTGTTTCCGTTTGGCGGAGTGTTTTCTTGATGTTTTTTCATGGTCAAAGGCGCCTTACTTTGCAAATGAGGTGATTTTAAACCCACTCCCTGTAGCTTACTGTTGCTGTTAGATCTATTTCTCAAAGGCGTCCGAATCTGTAAAATAAAGAAATTGTCATTGTATATCTATATTGAAAATATTTGTTAACATTTACGTAGCTAACAATTTATGTATTTCCATAATCCTTACCTTTAGTACATCAAAGTTTTTGACTTCAGTCGTTTGTTTTTTACTAGGGCTGAAAAGCTTTTTCCCCTCTATTTCTTTCTTGACAATTCTCCTCTTTTTGTTCTCTTCAGATTTGTTCTTTTGCTTCTTTTGAATCTCCTGTTTCTTTATAGTGCCTAGTAGATTACAGTCACCGTCATCAAATTCTATGATAACTTCTTCCTTCGGGCTTGTGAATTTCATACGATCTTCTGAATCACTGTCAGCGTTATATTCCGAATCTACCTGTTTTACAGGACTCAGTGCATCTCTCCAAATTTTTATTTTATTCTCAGCTTCGTTGAATTTGACCTCGAAATCTTTCATAGCATTAAGCAGAACATTGTCAATAATGTTTTCCGAATCGGCTAAGAATTTTTTTTCTAAATTATCAGTTCTGCCTTCTGCCTTAGGACTCTCTGGGGGAGAGTTAGAGGACGACGTGTCGGTGTAGCTGTGCAGAGAATCCTCCTTTCCATAACTCAGTACTGTGATTGCGCTGTTGTCTGAAATTATTTCGATGCTGGAACTGTAACTTGAGTCGGGCGAATTGCTCGGAGCTTGGGAATTATTGAAGCTTGTAACAATATTCGGCAAGGTGTTTATTTCAGCAGCATCGAGGTATGGTGTAATTTCGCTGAAAGATAACCTCGAGGGTGGCATTTTGATGTCGTAAGTGCTTGTATTTAAATTTTCCTGGGAACGAGCTTTGGCATTTTCGAGAGATTTTAGTTTTAAAATAGGTGTCCTATCAAAGTTAAACGCTGGTGATCTGGGATCACGCCCTAATATCTTTTGATGAATTTCGCTTAGCATGAGATTTTTGCTCCGAACATTGGAGCGAATGAACTTTGGAGTGACGCCTTGTGAAAGAGTCTCTACCTGCAATTATAAAATATAATTTTATTACAATATTGTTGCATTTAAAGGAAAATTGAAAAGAAATTGGTTTAGTTCCAAGTTATTTTTTTTATCGATTCCTTGAATCTCAAAATTTATACGTATATGTTATTACATAAATAAATAAATTACAAGAATTGGAGTTCGTGGCACGTCTACGTTTGGAGATCTGGGATCTATGCATTGCTCTAAAGTCGCAGATGTTGGTGTGATATCGAAATTTGTTTCCAAGTAACGTTTTGCCTGTAAATATTTTGGTATGGCGCTGATGACATTTTTCGTTTCGTTTGAAGGGGTTGCGATTATCTAAAAGTATAAGTTTAATTAAAAAACTGTAAAAAGAAGACTGAAAAGTATATACAATATATCTCTTCATTTTACATCACAAATATTATAACCATATACCTCGATTGGAGTCCTGACTATTCCCAAAGTCGCTGATCTGGGATCAACAGATCTTTTTTTCTGTGGCTGAGGTGTGCATGTGTCATGATTTTCCAAAACCAACGACGACGAATTAAACTGCTTCGATTTATCATGATCTCCATGGTAAAATAATCTACTCGTGAAATTCCCCATTTTTATTAAGATTCGATTAAACGGAATTTGCTATATTATCTGCGAATGAAGATCTAATATTTAGTAATTGAATAAATTATCATAATCTGCTATTGTATATTCGAAAGTTTTGCAATTTTTTCTAATAACTTGAAAACCTGAACGACATAAGGACATCTGAGAATAATTGCTCCAAAATGATTTAATCCTTTTAAACATGTAATAATTTAAACTTTTTAGCAGAAATTAAATGGAATAAGTGATCAGGCATGAAACCCTGATAGAAATAATAGTAATCTACTTATATTTGCAATAAACGAAGAATTAATTTAGATTAAGAAAGCGCATGAATAAAAGATTTATACGTATATAGCACGTTTTCATAAAATTCGTTAAAACCTTTAAAAAAAAAAAGTTTTAAAAAGTCCATTTACTAGCCCAAATAAGCACATTACTAAGAATAAAGGAGGAGAAATTAAAAGAAGGATCTATGCATAATCTATAATATAAATGATTTAAAGAACTTTTTGAGGCATTTAAACTTTAGTAAACAAAGCCAGATTTTAAATTCGTAACCGACGCGTCTATAGTTTGATTAATTTCTCGTTCATTCCATTCTTAGATTGTTATTTTTTTAATTCCATTACTTAGATTATTGTTATTTTTTTTATGTACTTACGATGACTAGAAAGTTGTTTGATGATTACTTTGCAATAAATATTTTACACGACGATGTTTGAAGGTAAAATTCTAAAATATACAGGAGCAACCTCCAAGCTCAAGCTTCCATTTTTAAATAAACCGTTTTTATGCAGGCTGCCTGGCAACGGAACTCATCTGTCAAAAATGTGACGGTCGTGCCCTGTCGATAAAATCAATTTCTAACGGGAAATATACACTCGACTTCCGCTATAGTCACCAAATCCGAAACAGTTGCGCCCGCAATAGTCACCATTCACCAATTGCCCTACCTCAAATGTAACATCGATTGCGCATGCGTATTGCGCATAAAATAATATTTTTTTAGCATTTTAAATTTCGCGCGGATAGGAACCAATCAGATGCCGAGTGCCCATGACATGCGCAGTGGTATCAAGTTGCAATTGAGAGAGCAACTGGCGTCAGTTGGTGACTATTGCGGAAGGAAATTGGTGATTATAGCGAAATTGTGACTATAGCGGTGGTGACTATTGCGGGAGTCAAGTGTATTTAGACGCGCATTTTTCAAATTCTGCAAGTTTCCGTTCTTTATTTAAAATAAGAATTTCATTTAAAAATAGCATTACTTTTCAAGTTTTCCAGAGCTTTTCCAAAATTCGTAAAAATAAAAGGTAATCAAATAAAGAAATAAAAAATATGTATGTTATTTTATTTCTCATTTTATTATAAAAATTATATCCAAGATAGTAAAAAATAATCTTCACCATATAGAATACATATATAATTATTTTGTATACCAATCCAGCCGGTACTTTTTATTATTATTAATGCTTCTGCC
The DNA here is from genome assembly GCA_904066005.1 of Synergus itoensis. Classification (NCBI taxonomy): domain Eukaryota; kingdom Metazoa; phylum Arthropoda; class Insecta; order Hymenoptera; family Cynipidae; genus Synergus; species Synergus itoensis. The sequence goes on along the minus strand of CAJFCP010000077.1, from coordinate 213,191 downwards.
TATGTGCTTTGAGCGAACCTCGCTGACAAAAGCTTTTTTGGCAAATGTCGCATGTGTATGGCTTCTCCCCGGTATGAATTCGCTTGTGCCGAATTGCATGACTCAAATGGTGAAAGCTTTTTTTACAAAAAGAACATTGGTATGGTTTATCATTTGTATGCGTTCTCAAGTGTGTTTTCAAATCGAATTTCTTGAAAAAAGATTTTTCGCAGATAGGGCAAACGTGCTTTCTTTCCTTAAGGTGATCCCGTTTTACATGTTCCTGTTTGGAAAAAAAAATATAAAAAATTAACATTAAAATAATGTGATTAATATACATGATAAAAAATTTTCTATACTGACATTTACTAGAGAAAGATTGTAGTAAACTTTCGGACATATGCTACAGGCGAAAGTCTGTCGACCATCCGGTCGATGATTATTCGTAATGTGTTTATTCAAGGTTGATTTCCACGCAAAAGACATGCCGCATTCTTTGCATTGAAAACGTTGATGTTCCTTATAATGCAATCCCATGTGTTGTGTAAAATTATATCTTGTAGAAAGTGTCTTTCGACATAAATAACAATGAAATTCTTCACTATAGGTTTTCTCTTTCCCGATCTTGCATTTTTTCTTTTCCTTCGTATTTTTACTCTGTATTGTGCTGTTATTTTTCTCAATATCAAAGTCCTCTCCGGTAATTGTCGACGAGATGTCTTTCGAATCGTTATGTTTAGCGTCTTGTTTTTCTTCATTAAATTCACTAAATATTGGATTATCAATCAACGCAAAAAATTTCTCTTCGTTTTCTGCTAGACAGGTTGAGCCACCTTCTTTTCGTTTTTCAGATTGTACCAATTCCAACAATTGTTTGGCACAGTTTTCATAATTCGTTCTATCAAAGCTCTCGAAATTCCCCTCCATATAAACTTCGAAATTTGATTGGGGATCGGCTCGAAACAATTCCAGATCCTGAAAGTTTTCTACAGTTTCAGCTAAACCTTCTATATTATCGGAAGACTTAGCCTGCGACTTTTCAGAAATATTATCCATCACTAATTCATAAAATTGTTCTTCCGCTCCAATTTGTACGAGATGAAGAGTCGGTTCAATCTCATTGGTATCCATGTATTCCATTTCTAAATTAGGACTAGAATCCTGAGATTCTATGTTTAAAAAATACTGAGATGTAATATTTTCCTGAAATCCTAACTTGGTGTATCTACATTTCATATTGTCTTTTGAGATTGGTTTTCTTGATACATAATTGTCTGCATCAACCTGATTCTCTGAAGAGCCCTCAGTCTCTAAAACCTTTGGAACTATACTTGTCAAGTCATTTACATCCGAGTAGGTATCCAGACCGCTGACCTCTATTCCTAAATCAACATTTTCGTTGGTAGAAATATTGAATGAGTCAGAAATATTTGCAAATTCAAAAATGTGATCCCGCAATAAATTGGAAGATACTTCTTCCAATTCCTCGACATTAATATGCGCCATCTGAAATTTGTTTTAATATAATGTAAATTCTATTTTATATTATTCAAAACATTTATGTATAGAGAAAATTACATTACCTGTTCTGATGCAACATAGAATACAGTTTCCATAGTTTGATCCCCACCACTAAGTTCTTGTGTTAAATCTTTTGTGGATATTGAGTCAGTTTGAAGAGTGTTTTCTACGTCTTTATGGACATTACTCGGATCGACCATTTGTTTAGTTTTAGGTCTACTTTTGTTGGGTTTGCCTTCCATTTTCGTTCTACAGATCCCACCACTACAACTGTGCTCCTTGATATCCTCAGAGTTATCAAATTCCTGTAAAAAATATTCATTGATAAACTTTACTCTTTCGAAAATAAAATTAAACAACAATTTTTGGTAAACTCTGTCTTACCCTTTTACAATTTTTACAATCAAAAGTTATAGAACTATTGATGTGTTCCTTTTCGTGTTTCCTCAAGAGAAGAGCAAACTGAAAACTCTCTCCGCAAACTTTACAGTAGTGTTGTCTCTTTATAATTTTTCTTTGAATCGTTCCAATGTCTTTCGTGATCTGAAAATATGAAATTTTTTATTATAGGTTAAGAGCATGTGATACTTTACCATAATAAGAGCAATTTAGTTCCCCCAACTTTAGGCTCCCAATAATAAACATTCTTTCCTAAATCTAGGCCATTTATCTCCATCTGTTCAAAACAGAGGTAAATAGAACGATTGAATGTTTACTTACCTCACTGCATTCCGGTACAGGTTCTTTTAAATTAACTTCACCATTATTGACAGTATCTTTCGAACTAATATCATCCTCTTTTTTTCTTTTGTCGTGAATTCTTTTGTGCCTCGCCAGCGAACTTATTTGAGTGAATCGCTTACCACAAACAGTGCAAGGATATGGTTTGATTCCTATGAAAAATTATAAGTACAACTATGAAAGAAAAATTTTTATCCAAGATTGCAATTACGAGGTAGAAAGTTACATAATAATTTATTACCAGCATGAGTTCTAGTGTGTCTAATCAGGTTCGACACGTGGTTAAATTTTCTTCCACAAATCTCACAAATGCTGACATCAGTTCCAAGGTGTATATTTAAATGAGTGCGTAAGTCAGTTTTGCGAAAGAATCCTTTTTCACAAATTTGGCAAATATGAGACTTTTCGCCCAAATGAACACTGCGTTGATGATATTCCAATTGAGATGCTCGATCGAATACTAAACCACATTCTTGGCATTTAAAAGGCCTGATAAAAAGTAATAAATGACATAATTAGAAATATTTAATAGCCCCCTCAAATTTTGCAATTCATACTATAATATAATCATCAAAATAATAGGATGACTACACTCAAATATTGTCATTAAGTATAAAGATTTGAATAAATTCATTTATTCACCTGACAATGTTGTGATACAAATTCTTATGAGTGTTCAATTTTGCCTGAGAATCAAACTTGACATCAGATTCTGGACATTGATCACAAGTCCATAGAAATTCTCCTGTATGAATTCTCAAGTGTCCATAATATTGCTTTTCACTTATAAAACTGTCTCCACAAATCGAACATGCAAAATATGCTGAATTCACTTTTTGTAAATTGCTTTCAGTAGTAATGTAAGTATCCATTTTTTGATTTCTCGTAAGTATATCAGTATAAAATAAAACACAAATTGTTTATTCGTTATTCCGAAAAAAACACTTAACTTAAATCTTAAAATTAAGTGATAACAAGCTATTCTGTCTTCGTTGACTCAAGAAAATTAGATTAAAGTATTTCTAATTGCATGTTTGTGAAGAGTTTACATCCTGACATTTTGACATTTGACAGCATGGAGAATAGAATAGGCATAAGGAGGCCAAAGAATATACGTATACAATACATACGTAAGTAATATACACGCCCCGTTGTATATACCTAAGGTATATTACGTTCACAACCCTGGCAAGAAGGGAGATGAATTCCAATAAAACCAACCAATAATGTTGCGTATTTAACGGAAATCGACCAATCATAAGTTTTATATTAAAACTCTGACGTCATGACGTCATCACAAGAGAGATGGCGCTGTTGTGAAAAATAAGGAAAATTCTTTTCACGTTTGGCCTCCATCATTGCATTGTTGGCAACGTGGTTTCTTCTTTTAAATCTGTGAAGTTCCAAGGAATCCCTTGGATATTCATCAAGAATAATGGTTCAAAAGAAGGTAAGTGCTCTTTACTTTATTGTAAAATATATATTTACTCTAGAATGTTTTATATGACAGAAATATGAAAAGTTAAAAATTAGCATCTCACCGTATTTGTTGCCAGAGCTTGACCTGGTTTTTTTTATTATTACTTAATATAGTAATATTGTAACTTCAACAAAAGGCTGTAATTAACTACTTTTCGAAATTTAATAGCAAATGCCATTAATATAATAGTAATTCCACACCGAATGAGCAAAAGGTCTCATTAGCAAAACTTAACCTCAAATTTCTGTTATAGAGAAGAGCTTACTGATATTAAATCTATTAAATGTTCATTTTTAGTGGCTTTTTATTTTTCTTCTTTGTATCAAGTATATTTTAATACATTTTAGAGTTATGGCAATTTATTTCCTTTGTTTATCATTTGCTAAAAAGAGGATTGTCGATTTTCTAGGTTACTTAGGTTAAGTGGTATTTTCATTGCATTTCATTAAAAATTTTTCTTTTTATTTTAGCCGAAGAAGAAGGTAGGAAAGAAAGTAGCTGCTGCTCCCTTAGCAGTGAAGAAAGTTGAACAGAAAAAGCAGACAAACCCGCTTTTCGAAAAACGTACCCGTAATTTTGGCATCGGTAAGTTGAAAATTCTTTAAGTTATATTTTACTTATCTGTAATATGCTTTATAATGTAATGTTTAAGAAATTTAATTCAATTTCACATCCATAAATATATCCGTAATATAATTTTAGGCCAAGACATTCAGCCCTCCCGAGACTTGAGCCGATTCGTCAAATGGCCCAAGTACATTCGCATTCAAAGACAGAAAGCTGTCCTTGCCAAGAGATTGAAGGTCCCACCTCCAATTAACCAGTTTACGCAGACCCTCGACAAACAAACAGCCACTCAGCTTTTTAAAATTTTGGAAAAATACAGGCCCGAATCTGCCATCGCCAAAAAGCAGAGGTTGAAGGCAAGGGCTGAAGAGAAGGCTGCCAAAAAAGAAGATATGCCCACCAAGAGACCAAATGTGATCCGAAGTGGAGCTAATGCTGTCACCACCCTTGTCGAGCAAAAAAAAGCTCAGCTCGTTGTTATCGCCCATGACGTCGACCCCATCGAGGTAAATTTGAATTCAGAACATGATTTTTTAAAGATAAATCTTGAATTTATAATGTTTTATTTCAATGATGCTAGAATTTCTTCACCTGAAGGCAAAGACAGACATTTGTTTTTGTTCAGAGGATGAGAATTGACTCTGAGAATAAGACTTCTTTAAGTAGACTATTACCAAATTTTTTGTGGATGATATTTAAGTATTCAATGTTTTCTTCAGGTTGTCCTATTTTTGCCAGCTCTTTGCAGAAAGATGGGAGTTCCCTACTGCATCGTAAAAGGCAAAGCTCGTTTGGGAAGACTCGTTAGGCGAAAAACATGCACGGCAATTGCTCTTACACAGGTAATTTATTTTTTATCTTTATTTTATGAAAATAATTCAAATAACAAATATTTAATGTGACGAAGAATACTAGAGCCAATCCAATGATTGTTCATGATATTATAAAGTATTTATCTGATAATACTTAAATTTTTAATTAACTTGTAACTAAACCTGTAATTTGCTTACATCTGATTTTTAACTTCTTTTTACAGGTTGATTCTGGTGATAGAGCCAACTTCACAAAGGTTGTTGAAGCGATCAAGACAAACTTTAATGATCGTTATGATGAGATCAGACGTCACTGGGGAGGTGGTCTTCTTGGTAGCAAATCTACTGCCAGGATAACGAAACTTGAGAAGGCTAAGGCTAAGGAACTTGCCCAAAAGCAAGGTTAAACTGTTCATATTGGGTATTTCTGGCCAACCAATAAATATTTGTAACAACATTTGCGTATTTGATTATAAATTAGACATCCGTGTATTCCAAGTTGCATACAGACAAGACAGTTAAAAGACTACTATTTAGAAAAGATTTAATCATTCTCTTTTTCTTTTTACATTCTCATCAGAGAGAATGTATTATTTCAACTTAAAAACAATTAAAAATGACACGGAAATATTCTTAAAATATTAAGTTACTATATTTATTTACGAATATCTACAGATTGTATATTTTACAAATAAGTTTCACACTTATATTGCGAGTTCAGATCCTTTTCTTAATGAGTTTCTCCAATCTCTTAATTCTGCCAGCTTCGTGTTCAGGACTATCTTGAACAACATTTCTCGAGTCCGCATATCCTTCTGAATTTCCTCTTTGCTTAAATTCCTCCATTAACTGTACTTGTTCAGTTTTTCTAAGACCCTGAGTAAAAAGTTGTTATTCAATTAGTGTAGAATAAGTAATAATGTAAAAATTAAAATAATTATTTTAAATCAAAAGTACCTTCATGTCTAGTATCTTTTGGAATTCGGGGGTTTGAAGATCTGGAAGTAGTTTTTTGCACTGATCGGCAAAGGCACTTGGGTTTTCCGTGGGGGACATCACAATCTTCAAGATCATTTCTGCCTTAGCCATTCCCTTAACGACTATCTGCAAGGTTTTATAATTTGTTTAAACTGCAAAATTGAGGAGGTTCCAACTTTTGGTATTCCTTAAAGAATTAAATGAAAATCTGAAATTTATACCTTTGTATAAGTGGCTGGAGGTTTTCTTTGAACCTGGCAACCAGTGGATGGAAGTTCCAAAAGGGCAGTTTTGAGCATGTGTACATCCAATAATAATTGCTCAGCTCCTACTGTATTCAGCGGTTTACATTTGTACAATTGCTGCACTAGTTTCGGAATGAATGAACTGAAAATCAAATTAAAAACTTGGGGAAACTTCACAATAGAGGAAAATGATTTTTAAATATTCTTCTGAAAAATATTTTCTCGTACCTGGCAAACTTTACACATAGTTGGGTAAAATACTTTCTGCAAGACGCTAATCTGTCTCTAGTGACAGGTATCGTTTGACGAAGATGTGCTACTATATTACTAACATAAGCACTTTGGTCACCTACACTTTCAATAGAACTCCATTGCATCTATAAACAGCAAATTAAAAATACACAAGGGTCTCCTTAGTATTTTAATCAAGAAAATTGAAGACTATTTTACCTTAATCATAGTAGTTAAGGAAGATTCACAAGCTGATTCTAAATCTTGAACCAGTAGTTGAATACAATTTGAAATTACACTAAAATAAAATAAATCGTAAAGTTTTTTTTTTGTATTATATGAAAATGACTAAATTTAGGGTCTTACTTGTGGAAAATATCTTGTTCCTGAGATAAATTAATTTTTTCCGCGTAACTTTTATCAGTCTTCTCTCGCAGTTTTTCTTCCAATTGCTGAGTCGTTTCCAGACAATATTCTGCGGTTGTTAAAATACTGAAACAAATAGTATTGACATTTAAAAAAAAAAATGAAATTAATATACCTAGTTGAATATGTCTCTTCAAAATTTACACTTAAAAATTCTCACCAACAAATACGCGACTGTTCCTCTTTACTAAATCTCGTATTTTCCCCTTCTTTTAAAAAACTTTGGAAGTTTTGTATAAGTCCGGCTGTCGATAAGTCTCGAAAGTCTCTTGTAATGTTGCTCATACTCGTCCCAATGCCTGCACTTCCTCCAACCCTAAACCAACACAAAAAGATTTTAATTAAATTGTAAGATTACAATTGTTAAAATGTTAGTTATCAATTGTGATTTAACTTACTTGGGCAAATTATTTTGCAGAACCTTCACGGCATACTCTCGAAGATATTTTTGAAAGGTCTCCGAAAGATTTAACATAATAGATCCAGTACTGAGTTGAGTGCATTGTAACATACACTTTTTATAGAAAATGAACAAATCCGCACAAGATGAAAGAACAGTACTCGGGCCTTCAACACCATCCGAATCTTTTGAACCAGGTGGGTGAGTTTTACACTCTGTGACAAATTTTTCTAATAAATCCGAGAGATTTCTGTCCAAGCTGTCTATATAAATATTCAAATAGGGTTCAAAACATCTTCCTATCAAATTTGCAAAAGGTGAGGTTGGTGGTTTTTGACTTTCAGTCTGCTAGAAATGACAAATAAGGTTTAGATTTTGTTACATTTACATTTTAGATTTCCATTGATTGTTTCCATTAAATTTTCCTTACTTTTTCATTATTCTCCTCAAATGGATTTCCGGGAATTTCATTTTCATCCACTGGAGTAGAAGGAACAATACTTTTACTGTTCGCGTCAGGACTTTCAAGAGTGATTCCAGAAAATCGTTTGGCCAACAAGTTTTCGAAATTCGTAGTCCTCTGGATCGCGTATAGTAATAATTTGACATCGATTTCCGAGCGCCTTTTCTGCATTAATTTAGCGAGATCTTCACGAGTTACGTGACAAAACTGTACGGCAATGCGTTCGGATATTTCCCAGTCAAGAGGAAATATGGTTCCAAATTTCGATTCAAAATCTAATAGATGCTTCTTTATCCAAGCATAGCGGCGATCGATTTTATCAAGCCAGGCAAAGTCTTGATTCTCATCGAAGAGGTGTGCATACTCTTGGAGTTGAACTCCCACGAACCAGGTGAGAAGTTCTTTCCTAAGAGTAAAGTTTACGAAAGGTATTTTTTAGATTATTTTTAATTATTATTGATATTTTTTATAGTTTAGGGACTTGAACTTACTTTACTTTTGGATCTAAAACAGAGAGGACCAAACATCCATCTGTTAGTTGAGCAAAATGTTTTGGATTTTGACCTGAGAATGCTTCCTTGAAATCTGAAGTTATTTGTTGAGCTAATTCAACGTGAATTTGTCGAACCTGTCGTTTAATTATTTTTTAAATACATAACCGGATAGTAAATATGTGCTTTAAGGAATAATTAAATATAAAAGTTATTTAACTCACTTCGTCAGATAACTGTTTTATTTGTGGAATGTCCATATAATTATTGAAATGTTTCATTACTTCCATAATAGCCTGTAGAGGTAAAATAATATCACCGTATTGCTTTTTCTGTGTTAGAACTCTGAAATCAAATTATTTCTCTTTTAAATATTTTTTTTAGTCTGTATATATAGAATATTTAAATTTAATATAATTAATTACTACTTCTGATTAGAAATACATACTTTAAGTTATCAACTCCACCTACGAGTATATGCAAATGATTTAAAGCCGTAATCGAAGAAGTGAGATTCCTTTTTGCAAAATCAAGTTGTTTAATATCCCTTGTAATTTCTTTTACAGTCTCCTCAGACTGTTCAGCTTTGTCTTTAATATCTTTAATATGAACAAAAAGTTGCTTTATTACTTTTTGTGCATCTTCCAAAGCTGCTCTTCCATCTTGACCAACATTTGTTTGTCCACGAACAACAGAACGAATTTCTTTGTCTATGCAGCAAATTTTATACTCCATTTTACTGACAACATCGTCTATGTTAGAAAGAGATTGTTCAGTTGGAAAAAGCGAATTTATGTAGTCAACTGTGTTAAAATTCGGTTGATCAAGAGGATCGCTACTGGGTAAAACCTGAAAAATTATTACATATGCTTTTTTTTATCATTGGTTTTTTAAAAATATAATTTAAATATCTCAAAAATCTTTTTATTTTGCTCAAAAAATATTGGACATCTTAATATTTTTGGAATTAGTCTAAATCCTGATTTCATTAATTAGAATCCAAAATATGGAAATTCTTTTGTTACGTATAATTTTAAAAAAACGTTTTTGAAATTAGAACATCAAATGTCAAATTTTTGACAGTAGTTTAAACAGAAAATTCTAACCTGTTCTATCACTGCTTGTACGCTACTAGGAAAAGTGTAAACTGTGGACCGTAAATCGTCAATATCCTCTTCTTCGTGGGTGTCCATCTTAAATAATATTCGAAAAAGTGACTCGTATTTTTATCAGAGTCACAGTAATTTAGTTACAAAAAGTCTACTTCCTAATATGCTTGCTTTGCTCCAATTTCTGATCGATGACATGACGTGTCACGTGGCGCACTCTTGCCGCAAGAACATAGAAAATGTAAAAAATTAACTTTCTTCAATGAACAGTTCCCGAAAAAAATAGACAATAGGTATTAAAATAAAGAACTCGGTCTCCATTCAATCTCATTATATTTGATTACAAACTAGTACGTACATATTAACACTTACTTTTAATCACTCTTTACAAATCACAATAGATTTTAAGAAAGTTATAAATTTGATCAGTCTGATTCTTCTGATTAAGGATTACATTTCCTTTAATTGTATTTAATCGTATATAGAATAAGTTGTTAAATACAATTGTATTCCACTTTTTATTGCGTAGTCTGTAAAGACGGTGACAAATTTACTTCCAGTGGATGATGTACTGTGGGTTTTACTTTCTCATTTTCTGAAGAGATTGTTTCTAATGTTCGGTTCATGCGTTGTTCAGAAATTGATGGTGTTGAAGGTGTATATTTTCCAGATATTTTCCCTTCTATTTGATAACCTATAAAACCCACTACTAAAGCAACTGGAAATGTAACTATTGGAACGTAGCGTTTAATTATTCCCAACACAAGAGGCCACATGATCTGAAAAAGTCAAAAAGAAGTTATAAAATCAAAAATTGTTTCAATTTCGATTTCACTAAAAACATGTTCAATAATTTAAATATATTTATAACATAAAAATTCCCTTTTTCGTTAGGTATATTTTAAATGAAAATAATTAAAATGTAAAATTTAAATACCATGCTTACAAAGAATGAGGTTAAGTTTTTAAAAATAAACTTGTATAAAATTGTAAATATGATACAAAATGTTAAATACTTACTATTATAAGGTTAGAAACACGTAAAGTAATAATTTCCTATTTTTCAGTAACTAATTGCGTCCTTTTACAGTATTTTTTACTCGAAATTATACAAAATAAAAATTACATTTTATGTTGTCATTATTGTATGTACATTACATACATAGCCGGCAATTGGTACCATTGGTAGATTGGTACACCCGCAAGATTGGCGACATTGGCTTCTCGTTGTAAATGATTTCCTGCCATTGGCTGTTTAATTCGATTTTGAATCGCGCGCCAAATTTTGACCAATTGGCAGCATTTCTCCAACAGAAGCCAACCTGCGCTGCGCACGCAGACGGCCAATTTTAGTTTGGCAGCACTGATACAGAATTTTTTGAAAGATGAATTTTATTTTACAAAGAGTCTCTTCAAAGACTCCTTGTAAAGATAATCTATTTACACATTCAATCCTCAAATTTACTACTCAGAAATCTGTTATCTCTGTTACCTAATGCAAGTAGTCTTTTTCTTTACTGAAAACAGTAAAAATCAAACATTTTTAAAAAGTATTTTCGCGCTCAAGTAATACAATTTTCGAAAGGTGGCAGCACTTACAAGTTTACATTTGACATCTTCCACCATTCTTCCACTCCACATTTTCATGGAGTTTCGTTCTTCTCTCAAAATTTTTCTTTAGTTTACATTTATCCGCAAATTATATGTACATTTAAAGTGATTATAAACATTAAAGTAATCTAAGCAATTTTAAACAATATGCGACAGACGGAGATAATTTATTTCGCGGTGTCTTTCGCTGTCAATAAAAGTTTGTGATTTGTGTCGTTGGAGAGGTTATGTTCATTTTTTTTTGCAAGTACCGAGTCTCAGTTTTTGCGACGTATTTTTAAATAATTAATCAACAATGTCGGTGTTAGGAAGACAATTAATATCGCGTTTTTGTGTTAAAAATATTAAAAAATCAATGCCTTCGGTTGTCACAGCCAGATTCAATGGAAAAGTGGCTCAGAAAAAAGAGAATGTAGAGGATTCTTCGACAACAATTCCGGAGCCAGTGCCGGGTATGATACAATCTGCGGTTCTTAAAAAGTATGGAGCTCCTCTGGTTATTGAAAATTCGGAATCCCCTAAAAATCTTAAATCCAATGAGGTGAGTGCATACTTCAAACTGGAATTTAATTAATTTGTTTATTTGTCGTCATTTCATATCCATTTTTTCGTTGTTTATTGTTTCAACGTTTTTTGTTTTGTCCCGCAATTTATTCTACAATTGCTATACATCGAATTCAATATGTTTTTGAGAAATTATTTATGATTAATCTTCTAAATTATTTATTACTACTATTTTTCGAAATTTATACTATTCTACTAATTAACGAATTTCTACTTCGGTACATATATAGCGGAAGTTGGAAAAGGCTAAGATATTTGTACAATTTATACTAAAATTTTGGTATGAATAGTCAGAATTTTACGGTACGAGTAGATTCTGCCTAAAAAATTTTGTTTCTTATGTATCTACTTCACAATGCTAATTTCTAGTTGAAGCAATTAAAAAGATACGTAAAGTAGAGACCAAAATGCCACTTTATGTGTTTAATATTTGAAATTCAAAAATTTTAATGTGAATTAAGAAATGCTCGTATTTTATTTTTCGCAAATTTAAAGTGAGGACAACTTTCACCCTGTGATTTGTAAGTGTAACCCGTTATGCTACATGTGTTATTTATAAGTTTCTAAGCTGTCGTGTGTATAAATCACGAATATGGAAATATATTTTGAAAGTATTGAATTTTTTAAATAGTGTTTTTACGAACTGCCAAATTGTTTGAGAAAACACCAAATTTAAGAGCTTCATTAAAGTTTCCATTATAAAAATAATTAATTTATTGAAAGGTACGTAATTAATTAAGTTGTAAATAAATAAACTCGAATCGACAATATTAACGATTTATAGATTTCTCTCTATTTATTTTTTCATCATTTAAACATACAATTTTGTAATTAATCACAAAAGATTTTACCTATTTATTAAAGTCACTATAAGTTACGAAATTTGCATAGGTACTTATCGATGTAAATTATTGTGCCTGTAACGGACCAGACGTACTTCTCAGTGAAAACTCTTACAACTCTGAACTCAACCCACCTCTTGTTCTTGGATATGAACTAGCTGGAAAACTTATTCAAGTCGGACCAGAGGCTGAGAAAGCTGGCTATAAAGTCGGTGACAAAGTGGTTGCTTTAAATAAAGAACGCTTTGGTGGTTTTTCAGAGCAATGTATAGTCGATGTTGATGTAAGTTTAAAAAAAAAAATTTCAAAGCAGAAAAAGAAAGAAAAAACAATTATTACATGGTTCCGTATTGATTTTCATCACAGGATATTTGGAAAGTACCATCGTCGATAAAATCGATAGACGCTGTAAGTCTACTCGAAAACTACATGACTGCTTTGATCGGCTTCGAACACTGTGGAGCCCTCGAAGAACATGATACAACATTAATTAATGTTGGATTAAGAGGCGCTGGTCTGGCTGCAGTTGATGTTGCTACAAATGTTTACAGAACCAAGGTTTTCTTCTCAAAATCATTGAAATTATATTTCTCATCTTTTTGAATATTTTATTTATTTAATTTTGTTCCAGGCGATTGCAGTTTGTGCTACTGAAGAAACGGCGACTCTGGTCAGAGAAGAAAAAGGAGCATTCGCAGCGTTTAAGTACAGCGAGAAAAAGTTGATAAAACAAATTGAAGACATCGCTGAGGAATTAGATATCAAAGACATTTTCAAGGGTCAGGACGGTGAACGTTTTAAAAAAATGCTAAACTGGTGGGTTTGATTTTATTTCTTATCTAGATAGAACCTACATTGGGAAATATTTTAGAACATAGAAAAATCAAGATACGTAAAAATTAGTATTTCCTAATCTTTTCAGCTTCACGAATATTTATAAAACCGAAACTCTCTCAAAGGACATGTTGAGGGACGATAATTTTGCGACAGTAGTCCAGTATTTATCGCGTGAAGGTATGCTTTAAATTTGATCGTGTTTAATGTGTTATTACATGTATAAAAAGTATAATCACTCAAATGCAAGTTTTGTTGTGAAGGAAAAGTAGTCATCGCTGGTATTGCCGAAACGAAAGTCGAATCACAGGCTGATAATAAAGAGAGTGGTTTCAGCGTCACGGGAATCAACCTTCGAGAGTATAGGAAGAATAACCATGAATTATATCGGTAAGAAACATGGTCTGTAATTTCGCGTACCCTGTAACGCCTTTTTATCCGTAGGTATTATTATATTCCACATTATCCTAATTCAGTCAAACTGGCGAGGACGTCCTATCACATTTCGAGGAGGGACTTATCAAGCCATCATGTTCCTTAATAGTTGGTCTTTATAAAATTAATGAGGCGATGAGGTCGATCACTAATAAGAAATCTTCTGGAAAGGTAAGCTAATTTTTCTTTGACTAGTAAATCATTCTTTGAAAGCGATTAACTACTTTAATTAAATCCTGAATGTTAATGAACCAGATAATTCTATTTAACGTATTGATAACTGATTTCTATTTTTTTAAACAAATCAATCAATTAGTTCAGAAAAATTAAAATATATCAATTGAAGCAAGTACAAAGAATTTAAAAAAAAATAAACGAATTTCGCAGGTTATCATTGATCTCAAAGATAAAGATGCTGCACCGGTTGTCAAAACTTGAGATAAGTATTGATAATGTATTAATTTCATCTGTGTAATTGTCACTGACGAAGTATTATGATCTGCTAGAAAATATGAATTAAAAGTCCGAAAAAGAAGAGCAAAATAGTTAGTTTTAATAAAAATTCTCAAATTATAAAACAGTTTTTGTATAAAGTATGATAATAAAGCATAACATTTATTTTAGGATGGGTTGGTGAGAATTGTGAGTTGTTATGTTTGATACATACATGAATTGAAAGGACGACGTCGCGCGTACGAAATTGTTCTCAGGTAGCTGTTCGCATTAACTTCGCCTCGGTCATTATCGATTACCCAATGGCCTTTTATCGAAACTAGAGCGTCTGTTGCGAACTATCGGCAAGCGTCGTCGATTGGCTGAAGTAAAAGTCTGTGCCAACCGCCTACCAACAAACTGTCACGCATAACCGGTGATTATATCGTTCGCAGAACAAATGATAACAAAGCATTAGCAAAAAGAATGTAGGCTGTTAGCAGCCGCCCAGAGCCACTGAATTGATTTTACGTCTTTTAGTCAATTCGAATTTTCATAAATGCTTTCGCTTTGTAACTTAATCTCCTTCACAATCACCAGTTATTTTACAAGCGCTTTCAAAAATACATAGATCTCTTTTGAACTTGGGTAATTTGTATCTTATAATTCGAAGGATTTAAAAGTATAATATTTTTAAATGATATTCCTTTTAAATTCTAAGGCTTAAATAATTTCTAAAATCCTAAAGATAGTTTGAGAGCCTGACTTTCATTCTGTTCTTTTGAGGGAAAAGTGGTGGAGTGCATTTTAAGAAGTAGAATATCTTAATGTTTTTTTCATTCTTTTCAAACCGCACGAACGAACAGTAGTAGCTTTTTCTTTCACACATAACAATGTAAAAAGTAGACAGCTGCGTCAATTGGTATGTCAATTACATCACGCGCAAATCTTATGGAGGTACCTACAACTTTTTCGCTAAAGAGGTAGTTCCTTTTCTTAGCTCGAAACGAATTTTTAAAGTACTGACCGCTCTCAAAGACTCGATAGTGCAAGAAATTCGCTCGTTCCTTGCGTAATGGCTTTCTACATTTCTTCTAGTAGAAAATCATTTTTATTTATTAACCTTAATTTTTTAGTGTATTTCAGAAGATTTTCAAGATTTAATTTTTATAAGATTCACAATATTACAAGAAATTAAAAGGTGATGGAAAATTATAAACGGATCAATGCCACCTAGGTATTGATTTTGAAAGAGGAAAACAAGAAACATACACGTAAACAATGAGATTGTAATTCTATAATTGAGATTGTTATCTCGATTATCTCTCGGCCGTCCTTCGCGCTATATTGCTCCTTTTACCCTATCCCGAGCTATCAGGACTAATTAGAACGTTCGTATATGTGTTGCAAAGGTGCTGGGGTTCAAGGTAGCCCTCAAAGTTGTAGGCTTGGTTTACTGAATTGTAGAGTGATTTCAAAATTTAATGCAATTTCGCTGTTTACCTTAACAAAATACTTTTCTTAAGAAATGACTTGGTGCATTTTGAAATTTAATTTAATTTTTATATTTTGCGTAATAATATAATAATAGTAAGTATTATATAATATATAGTAAGAATATAAGGGAAGTAGAATATATAAGCCAGTCTTGCTAAGAATTAAAAAAATTAGTTTTAAAATTGAATTTTCCTAATCAGGTAAAAGAAAGTGAATCCCTCGGGGGGATTGGCGTATACAAAAATTATAATTCGATGCAAATTGTCTTAAAAGGATGTCCAATGATTTGCAGGATTTCAAATCACCATTAAATAAAATTCGAATCAATTTATAGTTTCAACATCATTGAAAGATGTTGATTCGTTTTAAAAAAATGTGACGAAGACGCTGTATCTGCGCAAATTTCTATGAAAACGAAAGCATGAAGAGATAACTATTCCTTAATTTCTCGGGCGTTAATCCTAGTTAAATAATTTATGTGGATAATTTTTACCCTGCGGCATAGCTTGCGTGTCTCGTTCTTGTGGTTTGATCTTCTTTGAAAGTAAAAACCTATAGCATTTCAATGCCAAAATATTTAATATCGATGACTCCACTCTGGAAATGGATCGTCAAAAGTTTCATAATTTTGGTTCTCAGCCAAAAGCGGACTTGTTGTATCGAATAAGGATAAGAAGTCAAAGATCACTTTTAGCCGGACATCATTAAAAAATCTTGAAAAATATAAAAAGAAATCATCTCAAAAGATCAAGGTCAAAGATCCTTGATCTCTTAAGAAAGGGAAGAAGTTTTCTCTCTTAAGAACAATAATGAAGGTAAAGATGAATCCATACTTGAAAAAAGAATATCATCTGAAAAATGACTTTGCAATCTGATTCTAATTTTATTTTTTGGTTTTAGGTCTTGGATCTCAGTTGGAAATCAATAGGAATTTGAATATGTAAAAATTGAAAGGGAGGACTGACTAAGCACCTGCTATGAAAGCACAATGACTTTATAAGTACAGAATTCCCCTCGATTCATATCTTCTTGCAAAAGTCGAATGTCGAGCATTATCTCAAGTTGAAAAAAGGAGGTAAAAGTCTATTCTCGCTCGTGTAATTATTAAGAGTTGGTTGTTACGACAATCATATCCGTGTGGTAGTTTCATGGGACCGTTATCATAAGAAACGATAAAAGGGAACGGCCATATGTACTGGTATGCACTCTAATCACATACGCACACTTTGGTGCTCTTGAGAATATGTGCGTATGGTCACTCGTGGCCAGGTCGGTTACGACATGGCCTCGTAATGTATGCAAGGGGCATAGGTGTTCCTATATGAGAGCCGTTACTATTGTCGTGCATGTCCATTCTGGTAGCACGAATACACACTCATTTAACTCCTACACATCTCAAATCCAACTCAGCATACCTGCAGCCTCTGAATTGTGTAACGATAACCCTCCTGATACTAATAATGAAAACAACGAGAGCTGGAAACTAATCCTGATCTATCTAGGAAGTCCGGATGTAAAGACAAAGCACTAATAAAACATACCTTTATTTTTAATTAAACATTTTTTTAAAGAATTTAGACGCCTAGGGGTTGATCACTTGATTTTTGAGTGTACACCAAATTTCAAGATTTAAAAAGGTTTCAAGGGATTTCAAGGTTTTAGGTATAAACAAATTTTATGTTTCGTAAGAAATTGCTTTAAATCCTTAAAGTTCAATGAAATCTTTTAAAAATTTATGGAAACACTTCAAATGCTGTGAAAAAAAAAAACCTTTTTAGTGTTTTACCGTAATTTTTTTTCTTCTGAACTAAATCGAAAGAAACGAATGATTGCTGCGACCGAGTTGATCAGATAGGTTTGTTTTCCAATGAGCATTCTGATCCGATTATATCGAGAAATGCTCGCTTGAATTGGTTTCAGCAGGTGGTAAAGACAATTGATAAGGGTTCTGGGTCTTGAAAAAGGGACTTGCAATTAAAAGGCTTGGTCTCGCCCGTTGTCACATTCAGTCGCTTTAGTTCTACAAATACTTGGACCCTTGCTTTAGAGAAAGGCGGCCACCCACTACAACTTAGAGCTTACTCAATTCTGCTCTAGTTATTAGTGTGTACTTATTATTTTTTTTTTAAGACGACCTCGCGAATTGTGCACACGGCAGTATGGAAGCCAGATACGACAATGAAAGGAAATGTTGTAGGAACTCGTTGAGAAAACTGTAATTCTTTTTCAATCGGGCCCCCAAGAATGGAATTTTAACCATGTCGTTATTTTCTCGTTAGTTTATTTTGAAAATGATCAGGATAATTGACTTACAAACAAATACCAAATTCAATTCACTTATCTTGGATATTTTCTTAAAGGTGAAAGATTCCAAGTTTAAAGACGATTTTTAAATGTTGTAGTTTAGATATTAAGGAACTAATGAACAATAATTTAAAGCAACTTAAAAAAGTGGATTTAAAATATTTTAATTGAAGGAATAATTAGCGTTTTTGTTTATAAAATAGATATCTTGATTTAACAAGATGTCCTTGCTTTTTGTAACCCCTTTTTCTGTTTGTTTCATGCAGTTGCAATAACAATTAATTTTCTTTTCAGGTGACATTCGGATCAATAGAAAACAAGGAGGTAACAGACGTGAGATAGCGGATCCAGACGTTAATTGCTCAGACCTGACATGAATGCCGTCGAAATGAATTCTGTCGATTCTTATGAGAACGACCGAAGTGTCATGAAGGCCAAAAAAAAGCTGCTCATTTTTCCATCGCTGTTCTCGGGTTCGTACACATTTTTTTTATCTCATTAAGGGAATTTTTCTTACATTTTAAATGCCTTTGATAAATTACAAATTTAAAAAGCTGGTTCATTATCCAAACCCAAATTCCACAAAGTCAATTAACAATCTTCGTTCTTCGTCTTCAACCCCTGAATTTATTCAAACTGTTTTCATCTTTTCTATAAAAGATAGATAAGAAATAATTACGGAATCAAACTGAATAAATGAAGAAATCAGATTTTGATACAACTGCAGAAAACTCAAATCGTTTCGAAACCAGTGGGCATTTCATAATAAAAGAAATGGAGGTCATAGGTGGAGAATAAAGACTTCTTTAGCCGAAAGCAAAAGTTAAAAAGCATAAAAATAAAGCAGAGTCGATAAAATAAAGGTGATAAAACGAGCCGCCAAATTTGACAATCTGACCGATCATATCGCGATTTTGGCATGTACTTTTGTCTCAGTGTCGCTGTTATATTATGTGATTGCTGAAATTTGGTTCGGACCAGGGGCCACACCTACACTTTATCTCGCATAATCGGTTGATTTCGTTATTGGAATATTTCGAACTGGACCTTTCGCACTCACTACTTTCGTATACTTTCATTCTTGCGCGCACGCACAACACGCTTCAGAGAGAAAACAGTTGAATTTTGTGAAAAATTAAAAATCTAATTCCCTTCAATGGAACTGGGGGCATGATGTTTTATTATTATTTTTTAATTTAAATAAAATAGAAAGGAGCTTCTTGAAATGTCAGAAACATAGTTTGAGTCTTGGAAATGGCTTTTCATTTAAGAGCATATAAACCATATTAGGAGATAAAATAATAGACGTCCATAAAATAAATTCAAATCACCGTAATCAAGCTACAGATTAGAGGGGCGTAATTTCTTGAGTTGCATCAACTCTAGACTTTCAATCACTGGATATTGACTATCTTCCTAGATTCAAGTTTGACTTTTTCAAAAGCTAGAATACCTACCAGTAATTCAAATGATTTATTTTATTACCGATTCATTATCTAAGTGCAATCTTCAATTATAGAACGTTCATCTTCTTTTCTTTTTTTTTGTCGGTCGCAGAAAGCACTCTACTTGTTATTTCTGAGGTGTAAAATCTGATGATGCAATTTTAGTGATCCAAGAAGTTTCTCTACATTCTATACTCCGAATATTTTGATTTGGTAATAAACCATGAAGAGGTATCATTAGGTACTATACAAACTTGATTTTAAGTTACTAATGTTTTAAGTCAGCTAATGGTTCTTTAGTGAGGAGTTTGTGTAATTAGAGGTTCGAAGACTTTTTTTATATATTAGCTGAGTGTAATGTGTAATTAGGGGGACATTTCCATTAACACTACTTTAATGATTCGCAGGATATAAACACGTTCGTTTCACCATTCCATCTTTCATTCTCTGGTCCATTGTGTTACGGGATTCGGATGAAAGTGAGAGTATCGTTTCGGCAATTGCGATTATGGCGGTTATTTTAGGGGCGGATGAAGAGGGCTTCTCTCGTTATGACATGACTAAAGGGACAAAGGCGAGACGATTTTTATCGCTTCTCTAAATATTGAGGTCAGTTTCTTCGTCGTAGGTATAAAGGGCGTGTAATTAAGATTGCCTTTCCCAAGGAGAACAACTTCTTTCTTTTTTATTTACTTTCTAAATTATCTCTCATTTAAAAAGCTTTGATTTTACAAAGATAACAAATTCGAATTAATATTATGGTTTTTTTAAGATCGACATTAATAGCTTTTTTTTTATCAGACATGTCAAAGTTATAAGTTCCGCTATCCTGCACATTTCAACAAAGAGGTCCTTCTCTAATTTGGTACTTAGTCCTTGAACTAGTCATTGAGAGATCAGTCTCCTCTCTCCACTCCCAAGAATTATGAACCTGTCAAAGAACCCGGATCTCTAAAGGTTTTTGATAGATATGATCAAAGAAGAAAAAGTGTTTTGAATTCAAGAAATGTTCTAATTTTATTTTGCAAATTTTTACCAGATTCTCTAGTAATAGAATTTTAAACTCAAATCTCACGAATTCAACTCTTTAGGCTTTAGGATCTTAGCTGGAGTATTCAGATTAGATTGAAAGAGTAAGGATATTTACTTTGAGTAGCTTGTTATTTAATAAGTATAGTAAAAATTAATATGTTTAGCATTTCTTATGAATAATATTTTAGATATTCAGTGGGTGGAGTTAGGAAAGGAATTCCCTCTGTGCTGCAACATTATTGTAAACGCACTTTCTAGTTAACCACGCCTTTGAGAATTAGGAACAAAGTATTTTTCTTAAAAATCGTCATCTCAATCACGCTCAAAAAAATTACGGCTTCTCTTGTCGAAATTATAGATGTTTGAAGCATATAATTTAAGTAAAAGAGTTTTCCTACTAGATCTCCATGTGTTATTGTTACATAATAACAACTATTTAGATCTTATGATACTAGCAGCTTTAAACCCTGGAATACTAAAATTACTAGATAATGTACAAATAATTATGATGAAAAAATGATTTTCTAGACAGCTATCTTTTTAGACTAATGATACAATTTGTAAAATCTTTACTATATTACTGAAATTTTATTACAATTTCTTAAAAAGTTTACTTCTTCCTTGTTACAAAGTTTTTATTGTTCTTTAAGAGTGCTCGATAATTGTGGCTTTTCTCACCAGAATTTTGTACACCTTATGGAATCCTTATTACAGATCAGTTTTCTCTCGCGAAGGACGCGTATTCTCGGATCATATCATATTCTCTGTCTTTCCTTATTAGGACTTTTGTATCCTTGACTGTGATTGTTATAAATTATTAGGAAATTAATTTCCAATTACATTTTTTTTTAACTGAAAATTATTCAATTTAGAATGCTCCTTTTTCTTCTTGAAGCTGAATTGAATTGACTTGAATTTTTTCAGAAGTAATTCTGAAAAATTTGAAAAAGTGATTGGATTTTGAAACCGGAATTTTGTAGAGGGCTTGGATAGATTGAGTTCTTGTCTTGAAGAATCCACATGGAGTTTGACTAATGGAGAGATAAATCAGCGATTATTTTTAAAGGATATCCTGTTAAATCCAATAGTCCTTGAAAGAACTTAAGATCGAACAATCGATCGAATCCTCAGGTCTCAGTTCTTTGGACAACAGAGGGGACACCGGGCATACCTACTCACGACTCTCTGGTTGAGACAGAAGGGATAAGAAACGCATGCACGTACCAGCTACCAGTCTCAGACGACTTTAGTCTTACGATCGCTTCCTCTCAAGGAGGTTGGCAAACTCGACTTTCGGACCATCTCAATTCAACGTGCGCGAGTGAAACGTCCTTCCCAATCTTCTCCTGAAAGTGCTCGTCAAATTTTATCCCTGGAATCATGATTTTGAAACGAAGTGTCGTCACGATAAACTATCCTCTTAAACTCAAAAAGGACCACACTTTCCACTCGTTTTTAAATTGAAAGTGTATTTGAATACCAATTTTCTTGAACCAAAATCCTTTCTTCCTATTTGATTTTCCAAATACTATCTAATTTCTTTAATTTGTAGTCCATCTTTCTTTTAGACTCTTATTACCCCTTTATTTCAAGAAATACTGTCGACTGAGAGTGGAGTGGGTGCAGTGCAGTTTGATGAAAATGTGTTTCCTGTGAGTGTCCCCTAGAAATGTTCCTGCATTGAGGATACTTTTTTATTTTACTCAAGTTTTAACAGATCTTTCATCATAGTACTTTATCTACATTGGCAGGACACTATCAATCAAGTCAGGAAGAATCGTGATTTCATCAAAACTGCTGTAAAACAGTGAAAGTTGCAGTTTTTTTTCCTCGCGAGAGTTGTAGTTTTCGAATAATTCAGAGTGATTTTCAAACAATTTCGAGAGATCTTTAAGAAATTCAGAGAATTTGTGAAATACTTGAAAGCACTTGTCACAATACAAAGCACTTTCGAAACACTAATTTCAAAACACTAATTTTTATATAACCCTGTGACAAAAATTGTATACAAACGTTGCAATCAGGTAGAAATAATAATAGTGGTTATCAGGTGGAGTTATCAGTTGGATCGCGATGCAGCATCGATGATCGAGAGGTTGAATCGATGATGAAAGAAAATCAGCTAAGGATAGACTCGTGATATGAGTTTTAAACTCGAAGTGTCATTTCGTGCGCGGAACATGCGCGAGCTAGAGTGTAATAATTGGGACATATTGTCGACCTTGTGAGGAAGGGACGATAACGAAGAATTTGATTCAGGTGGAAAAATTGAGGAAAGGCGGAAGAACGTTCGCTGCTCTCGAAGACGCACGCTGGCACGCAGGTTGGTGAAAGCGATACGTTTTCAAGAAAAAATAGAAATTAAACTTGATATATGTATAATATATATACATATAGATTGCACCAAGAACGGAAAACCCATGCAGCTGTGCGCTCTTGGAGAAATTTTGCGTAATTACGCAACATTAGTGTCCTATTGCCAATCTTATTGACCTACGAGGAATTGAATGTGGCCGTAATAAATCATGACAATAGTCGTAAGAAAATCTACTTCTGACAATGGAATATTGTCAGAGTATCTTATAGGGAAGACGTATCGTCGATAATGAAAATCTAAGAATATAAAACTCGCTTTTACTTGATTCTTATACGACATAATAAAAATAATCGTTAATCTGGATGGCCACATGTAAGGGAAGTAAGGGAAATGTCAGGGAAACGTGTGTAGATGTTTGAGAAAATAGAAATTGATCTATTAATAATATTTTGTGATTTTTTCGGTTATAACGGTAAAAGATGTAAAGTGAACAAGGTATGCCAAATGTGTTACTAATTGTACCTCACCGTTTAAGGTGCATCGCTCCTACTATGCGATGCGTCATCGTATTAACCGTTTCCCGCGCCCCAACCCATTGTGATATTCTTA
Source organism: Synergus itoensis (assembly GCA_904066005.1). NCBI lineage: Eukaryota > Metazoa > Arthropoda > Insecta > Hymenoptera > Cynipidae > Synergus > Synergus itoensis. Next base: position 189,826 of record CAJFCP010000077.1, on the reverse strand, counting down.
AGAGTGCAGGTTCACTTAGTCACAACCACCTGTTGAGAAAGGAGCATGGAAATCAGTATAGAAAAAAGTCCTGATTTTTAGACTATTCAATGAACTTTGAAATCTAAAAAAAATTGTTTTATTTACAATAATTTGTTTATTGATACATAAAGCATTTGATAAAAATAAAATTCGTCTGAGTAGACGTCTGAAACTTCAGCCATAAGACATAAGTCATAGGAAAAAGGATAGTCAATTTATAATTATTTATTAAAAGAGAAGCACTTTTAAAAATATCAGAATTCAGTTTTATGCAAGGCAACATAAGGAAGTTATAAAAACTCGTGTTACGTGATTTGAAACATAACCCATAACTGAGTAATATGGACAACATTTTAGCCATGCTTTAACAACCTAATAGTCCTTTCATTTCAAGGATAAAAAAGTATTCCAAATCGTTTTACCGTTTTGGGTAAGGAAATCATCAATTTTATGACTTGAAGGAAACGAAAACTATATTCTTGAGCAATGCACGTCTTTCTCTTGCAAAAAATATTAGTTATCAAAAGCATTCAATTTGTTTAGAAGTTATTAGAAATTTTATCTTTATCAAAATACTTTATCGTCTTGCAGTCATTCTACTGATATATAATATATGATTATTTCCAAGCCATTTATGTAGAAATATTATATTAGGTATCTTTAAATTATAAATACTATAACTTACGGAACATAAAATATTTATAACCAGAAATGAAACGTAATTTGAGTAATATTTTGAATATTACTTAACCGTGTGAACATTCCATTAGTATATATGTACCGCTATAATTAGCTAAATAATAAGAAAGGCTGTAATTTTTATTCAAAGCAGAGACAATTATAGATAGATTCTTGGTTCAACCGTAATGTGTTATCGGGGAAAATTCTTTTCAGTGGGTAGATCATATTTTTTTATGGGAAAACATTTCGGAACGCTTGCTTTTCCGGTCAGATCGTAGCGAGTAACTCTATACGATTGTATCGATAGTAAATGTCGAAAACGTCCATCAGTGTCTCATTATTTTCTCACTATTTCTTCCTGTGCGAAATAGACGAGAAATGAGTACGTGCGACAGGATTTGCAACGAATTCCGACCTGATTTCATTTCTTTATTTCTTTCTAGAGAGATTAAAAATTGTAATGAAATTTATTTACACTTTAAGAACTTCAAGGTTTTATTTCAACATTCACAATAAATGTTTAAGACTGCTTTTTCTTACTCTCAATAATCAACTATTTGCAAGGAAGTTATAAAATATATGAACATTCGGTCGAGAGATTAAAATTTAATTGTATTCATGTATTAGGGCCCAGACGTTATTAAAAAACAGGTATTTTGTCCTTGACAATCCAATTTATATTTCCAGGGGAAAGGTACCGAAAAACGATTTAAATTTTAAATTGGCGGAATATCATTCAATTAATTAAAAATCATTTGGTCAATTTAGTAATTTGTAAGCCATGCTTATGATAAATGTTTTACATTTTCTAGACTTGTGGTTTTGTGCCTTACTCTAAAGCATTCTAATACATATAGTTGATACCATTTTTTCTCTCTAATAATGAAATTAAACTAAGTTACAAAATCAATACTGTCTCGTCGGTGAAACGATTTGATTTTTTCTCGAAGGCGTGTATACACTTTGTACTCTTAATTACCAGGTTCACCGTTATTATTACGGGACGGCTGCGTTTAGATTGCGTTATGGCTCAGAAACTCGTAATCCACTTCATATTTTCCGTTGGCGTAATGTCGCGTGCGCGTTCCGAATGAAAGCGAATAGGAACGCCATTTTCAGCGCTACAGGAAATACCTACCGCGGAGGCGCGATCCGATTTCGAAGAACTGTTAAGAACAAGCTGCAAAATGAGGAAACGTCCGGTATCACCTTCTTTGGAATATCTAATAGTTACTCTAATCTTCATTGGTTTCAATTCAATCCTGAACTACTCAGCACGTTCTGATTACTGCGAAATTAAAATACATCATATGTCGAAAAATTCATAAAGAGGGAATCAATTCATAGAAAATTGGGCCAATTACAAGTGAATGAACTTTCCAAATAATTCGCAGATAATTATCTGTATTGGAAGTTTCCAAAAGAAATTTTTAAGACTGTAGTAATAGTAATAGGAGCAATTTAGAATGACATTTGTAATTAGGTAAAAAAGTAAATGCAATTTTCTCGCAAAAAGCAGGCGAATTTATAGGAAAGCACGTTAAAGCGAGATCGATTTCTTTTCATTGAGTTACTGACATAGTCTTCAGTCTTTGGATATTCGTTGAGTCGAGGAATCCACGCTAATCGAACACGCTCTTATCGAGAAAGAAAGCGTTCCCGTAGGTAGGTAAGTTCCATTCTTTCTAGTTTCTGCTGTCTTATTGGCAGCGGCTGACCGTCCAAGCTGTATCTACTTAGGAAGCGATCATTAAGTCCGACTCTCTCTGGCATCAGCAATCTTTCGGATTCCTTAAGAATTAACGATTGACCTATTACGCCCGTCGTAATACATTTGTGTATTTCTCAAATCTATGAAATCTTTTCCCTAAGTTTTTTTCAGTTACTTTCCGGCTACTTGTTGTCTTTTCACCTGCATCTGACAATGAGAGGGAAAAATTCATTCTCGTTAAAGGAACAAATAGAGTCGGATCTTTCTTACTGTCTATTCTCAATTGTTTTCCATTGTGTTTCCATTTTCATTGTGTTGCCATTTTCATTGATCCAATTTTGCATCAATTTTCGGTATTTGCGAATGTTTACGATTTAAAATAATAATGTCAGCAATTCTCTCTGTGAGAAGGTCCTAATTAAAATTTCCCACAAAAATAAAAGAAAACGACTTCGTATTATCACTTTTCGCCAACGTAACTTCCAAGACCGTTCTCGCGTTATCTGACACCCGCTGTATCAAATTCCCCGTCGTTAGAAATTGTCCTCCAGCAGAGCTCGGTTGTTACCTTCAAAGTATCGCATAGAAGAGAAAATAACTGAGCAAATAGTATACCAGATTGTGTTTTCGTACAAATAAAATAAGCGATGAAAGGGTCAGTGTATTGTATATATTATACATATATAATACACTGACCCTTTCATTGCTTATTTAATCTTTTATGTATTTTGAAACCTTTGATTCTAAAAAAAGATATCACACCGATCAAGTGGCACTTCCAGCTATAAAGTCTTGCTTACCTGACCAATAGAGGAACTTACGTAAGAATACCTTTATTATACTTCACACAACGAAAAATGTCGCTATAAAAGATCAATTGATTGTTTAGTTTTATACTTTTATGTAAGATTATTTTGAATTCTATTGTAATTGATCATTTTAGCTATTTTTATCAAACCCTCGATTCAAGATATAGTAAAAAAAAGCCATTTTATACCAATAAATGTCGAGATCTCGATTTTTTTAAATAATCCGACCCGGGTTAACAGACAAAATAGTTTTTTATGGGAGATTAAGCGATAATTCTTTTCCTCAGGAATATATGTATATATATATATTTTTTTTAAACCTAAATAAGAAACGTCAGTCGAATCATCACATTTCAGGATTACGGAAGAGATTTTATCTCGATGAAAAAGTTGAAATTATACGAAACATATCTGGTAAAAAATTTAATAATAGAGAAAAACGTAATGAAACTATTTCTAATATATACAAGGCTAAATATAATCCAGAATTAATTGACATTTGCATTCCATTGGAACCTGATTTTGCAGCAGTTTAAATTTTATGCAATGCAATTTTACATCACACGGCGGAAGGATACGGCGTCGATATGCGAATCGTTCAAAGGTGAGGGAAAGATCGCTAGTTGAAAAAGTTTGGTCACGGTCCGACTGGTAACCGATTGGCCGGCGGATAGTGACATTTTTCTGAGCATATATCCACCTCTTTTCGTTTCAGAGCTAGCGCAGCGCGTCAGCTGTTGACTGCGAGGGAAAGTCAAACAGTCGAACCTTGCTTCAAGGAGCTCAATTCATTTGCTGACATATACGCGTACCTATCTCTGAAAATGCGTAAAAACCTGTCCGCCTCTATACATATATCTTATTCGTTGACTTAGATCGATGTCTTCTTTTTTCATCTCGTCCTGACCGCGGATCAGCGATCTCACCACTTTCAAACACGTTTTATGCCAATAAAAATTGTTGCCATTGAAAAAAGTTTCTTCACATCGCCTTTCCGAAGCATTTTTTCAAATTTCAATTATACAAATTACGCGCCAAACATACTTTGCTCAGGACTGTTGATCAAGATTGAAATGAATACTCATAATCGAACGATCGATCTTCAAATATATGTACATCGAATTTCGATTAATAGATTAGTCAAAAGAATTCAGCATTCGATTAATTTCAATCTATATTTTCGTTACTTGGCAGACAACTTTTCATGCTGTCTGATGTAATTGGATCGATAAACCGATTAGTTGAAAACTGTTGGAACGATCACTCGATAATTGACATCGATATAGCTGAGTAGTTGTTGGATCAATTGCATGGCCCACTCCATTTTCCCATAAATTACACTCCAGTTCGCAATGTTTTAAATCTTTCAATACATTTTGCTGTGTCATCATTGATTCATGAGTAACGTGTGATGAACTTTTAAAAAGTCAAACACCTTAAACATGGAAGCAGAAATATAATGTATTGCGTATATTATATAAAGCATAATAATCATTATACTTATATACTATATTTTGAATATATGCTAGACGTTTCTGCGTGTTTGGTCTGTAACGGTATACATTACACACGATATCTTCATTCTCATAACGGATCATCTTCGTCAGTAGCTATATACAGCTTTAGAATCCTCAAGCTACTGATGAAGCACTACCTTTCATCTTCTTTTCCCTTTCGTTGAGATTTAAAGATATATTTAACTTTATAATGTGATTGCAGAATAGCAAACCTTTTAAACAGAAACAACCTTATCTGCAAATGTTTTTCACTATTCATTTACAGTACTTAGTTCACCGTAAATTTTATCGAAGGTTGTTTACACCTTTCTTCTTGAAAATTTCACTTTTCTATTCTTTAAATTTCACACTCAACCTCAACACATACACCATATACTAATAAGCTTTCTTCTCAAGTAGTGATAAATCACGTGCTGTGAATTGATGATCATTTTCTTACTCCTCACACTGTACACCCTACTAAATGAATTTCTACCTCAGTTCATGCATAAAGAGAAGGGTCTCAACGGTAGTTTTATATCCAAAGCTGGCATTTAGTTACCAGACAAATAGTGTGCCGCAACAATCTATAAAAAAAGTTATGTAAAATAAATCAGGATTCAAGAATTTTAAGTTCATAATTCAATCGCATTTTTTTAAAGGTATTATTGAATGGCCAGTTTTCGCTCATAGATTATTCATCTTTTTTGTGTAGATGCCAAGCAATAATGACAATAAGACAAATTATCTAAAATGCAAATTGCTACCGTAAACTATTTCTATAAAGCACAGGTGATAGTTGGTGCAATATCGGTTCATTGAGCAGCACACTTTTTTCTAAAAAGTGAACAAAAAGAAGGCAAAACGGTGGGCCTTTCTCCGCTGCTAGGATAAATGTAAAGTCAACGCATGCGGACAAAAAACCGGTATGGGATCGGTTACGAGAACATTAGTATCATTCGAAAATTCGCGCAAATTTAACAAAAATAATTTGTCACCTACAAAAAAATGTTCCCCAGAATTCAAGCCCTACATGAGCTGCGAAGCGGAGATTAAAAAATCAAGCGTGAAATTCGCACTAAGTAACCATGAACCTTGTTAGAGTCATATTTAGCAGAAATTGCTTAAAACTTGTGCTTGAGAAGATTGTTCGAATTCACTGGTCAGCTCTACTGACTTCAGACACCAAGTGACCTTCAGAATGACCGGCCTTCACTCCGTTGCAGAAAGCATAATCTTTAAATTAAAGTAGTTGTAGTTTTTCTGATAACTGAAAACAGTTTGAACGAAATAATTAATTCAAATCAATTCGAGCAGTAATTTATTAATCAACATTTTTATTTCACTGAGTTTACTAGTATAATAAACCTTAAGTCAAATAACCTTCTCCACAACCGGAAACTTCGCCTTCGGTTGAATGAACCGATTAATTTGCATTCAATTATTGTTATAAATGGGACTCCCACTGAAAAAATGATATAAGCAGTGTGTCCTGAAATGATGTATATGTTTATTAACAAGCCACGGATTAAAAGATCCCTGGAGAGATTAATTTCTCAAGTTGGATGGGACATTTGACGAGGCATAATTTTTCGCTTACTAGACGTTCATGTGGCGTTTATTGTGCGACGAAATACGTAGGCAGCGAGAAAATTTGCTTTGCATTTAGCCACTGTGCAAGTGTAATGATTTACATAACCCGATCACACAGAGTCCGGCGAGAGAGAAATCCGCCTACAATCACCGGTCGCGCCTCTTTTTTTCTGCGACTGCAAAGTCACGACTGTCTGGACTGCCTCTACTTACCTATATCTACTCGTTGAACTACTATCTCAATTATTTGCAAAGCAAGTAACATGTACAAATTCGAGTTCTCGATAGATTTTTTTCCTAGAGAAGACAAGTGTCATATATCCAAAAGACCTTTTACTTTTCAAAAATGGATTGCTAAATGTCAGTATTTTTTCAGGAAGTTGCCAAGTTATTCCGTTTACTACCCACGCAGTTTTTACATCTCAAGCATTCGGATGTTTATGATGTAAATAGATAAAAGTGGAGTTTATTTTGTAACTCGAGCAGTCCCATCAGCCATACGTTCAGGAATTGTGTGTTCTTGTGGCTAGCTGATTCGGCCCTAGTCAGAGTCACGTCATTCGCCCTAACCAGGCTTTCGTTTTCTAGAGAACAATTTAAATCCCGCGAAGAGCGATTCTATAATCGATGGAATCTCGTCCCTAAGGTAAAAGCACTACAACGCGAAGAGTATCGTGGGAATCAGCTGATTTAGAGACGCAAACCAGATCGCCTGATGCAATCCTGCGTTGCTTTCACTTTGGGCAAAAGTGACGCAGATTGAAAAATGCATTCGCCAGGCGAAACGCGTACGCACATTGAAATTATTTCGGCAGAGAAAAAAGAGAAAACGAAGCAATGGAAACTAAGTGATATTAGGAGATTGTGATGTAGGGACATAAGGCAAGGAAGAAGCGAAGAGTTGCTGGGGTGAAGTACAAACGTGGAGTTGGAGTCGATATCCTTTAAGGTATTCCAAGATGGCGACTCAGAAGCGAAGGCATGTCCTACACACGTAATTTACATACGCGTCGTGTACGACTGCAAATCGCAAGCTGACCGTCTGACCACCATTGTATTCCAAGGTCGAAATGTTTGACCTTTCGAAGATCTCGAGAGCATGTTAAACAAGTTTTGATACTCTTAAAATCTCGTTAGGATAAATGTTTCAAATGAAAAATTCTGCAAGCCTCGTTTTGAAAATTCAAAGGCCGGGAATCTCTTTCTTAGAATTGAACTGCCACTCTGGATTAGTCAAATTTGATTTTCAATCTTTATTTTCATTTAAACACCGAGCAAATAATAAATGTCCCGCAATCAAAGTGGCGAAGAGCTCTGGCATGAGTTTGGCAAACATAAAGAGCGCAACTTTCATTGCAGCATAAATCAGATGTTGATCTGGAAAGGCTGTATCGACACGAAAGCCCGGAGCGATTTCCGGTAACACGTGCCGAAGCACTTGTCGGAAACGAGCGCGCGCGGTTTAAATCGTTTCAACGTAATTCCAATTGATCGTAACTCGTAACTCGTTGCTAGTAACGTGGTGGTACGTCTCGAATTTAATCGAGTAACGATCGACGCGAAACCCGCGCTGGAATCGTGTATTGCCACGAAACGGAATAAACTCACACGATCGATCGTTTAGAAAGTGCGGGATGCGCTCGATTCAATGCTACATTGAGAGCGCATCGTGAAATCCATCGGCTCTTTGTCCTCCTGCAGTTAGAGCTGCTTTTCCTTTGCTCCGTTGATGACATAACTAGAATTTAACTTGATCGTATCACATACACACACCACTATGCAAATTTCCAATTTCAAAAAGAAGATTGACGTGAATCACTTCCATGTAAGCATTGCATAATTCACAACAAGCTTTCAATTGTTGGAAATTTCGATATTGGAAACTTTAAATATTGAAGGTTTATTTCCGATATGCATTACAATCATGACATTGTAGTTTTCAAATGGTTGTAATATTATTATGTTGCCTCAAGTGTACTGCAATTTATATAAATAGCATCACGCGTTACCGTAAATGTATTATAATCTTACATGCATTGCAATTTTACACTTATCGTATATATACATCTGTTAGACAAATGTACAAAGTTATTCTTCTGATGCATTACTTGTAAAAGTTTCGAAAATTGCATATATTTTTTCCGTTACTTTCACAACTTAAAAACTGGATAAATATCCGAATATTTCTAATAGTGTGATAATATGTCTTATTTTTCGGCTAGTTTCTTTTTGTGTAGGAATATTTTCTGCTCGAATTGATTTGTAGTAGTAAGAGTCAGCAAGTTCGTTAGCATCAGAGAGTTTTTCATCACCGATCGTGCGTAACGACCTTAACATCTCGCCTTAACATTACTGTCATCAGACGAGTGTAAAAGCGAGGCTGATATATGGAAAAGAGTCCCCTGACAAGAATAAAATGTTCTTTTTCGCTTTCCCGGTGCAGATCACTCTCGATTATCGAGACTCCACTCGTAATTACAGGGATTCACCCTGCGTAACAAGACAGGATATACACCGCGGTTGCTTTCTCTAAACGCATCTAAATTATAAGGATAGGCGGTTGTAGCCTTAACCGAGCTGTTTTCCGTTAAGATCTGGGTCGCAATCGACAATAATTAAGTGGAAGTACGTACATTGGTATTAGTTTCATACAATACACATTTCAAAATTTATCTTCATCCGTGCTCAAGTACCTTACTCAACTCATTAAAAATACGTTCCAAATCAATTTTCCCTTTTCAGCCATTTAAGTCGCATCACATCTTGCAAACCATTATATTCAGCTTCCAACGGGAATATCTCCGTAATTCATCGCAGCCAGTCATTCAGGATCACTCTCGCGACACTGAGTCATTAAATACTTTCGCTTACGAATTAGATCGAACGAGCTCGTTCGCGATGATATTATATCTCTGCGATGCTAGAATGGCCACTGCAACTTTCTCGATCTTTCACGAATGCATTGCAATCTTGCATACACTTCACTTGATCGCGCATCCTCTCTTTAAAATAATTTTCCTATACTCTATACATATAAATTGCAATCTAATTTTACATCTAATTTTCTCACCTATTGGGTGTGGTGAGTGTGTCCTCCAATTAGTAGGAATGAGTCAGGGAAAGCTCGTGTTTGGAAAATTTATGAGTTGCTGCGGTTTTATGTAAGGTGAAAATCATTTTAGTGAAAGAGCTAGGACGAAGGAATGCGAGCAAGTTTGACATATATCAGAATTGGGCGTAACATTCACGAGATGAATGATCGAAATCTGCTCTTTCAGATTCGCTCATTGTTATGCATTCGCTATTATAATGTAGGCTTACATTACATTACATTTGTATTGATGTCTATATTTTTTTCTTGGGCATTATCTTTGTAGTCTTAAGATCTAATGCCTCTTTGTCTTTCTCTGAGTTCGTACAAAGGTCTGCTTTAGATTTAAAGGTCATTTTATCAAGAAATGAGTTTGCACTCAAGAAAATGATTTTTTTCAACTAAGAAGTAAACATATTTAAAATATATTTTTACAATTGATATGTACAGTACATCATTTGCAAATAATCGTTTATCTAAGTCGAAAAAAATCCTGAGAGCTCTTTCCAAACATCATTGACTGCGATCGAAGATCGATAGAACTGATTATTCAATTCGTTTTACTCAAGACTCGACAATTCTATCCTTCAGAAATGAGATGTAAACTGTCAATTAATTATGAATCATCTTTATTATTTCACAACACCTTCAAGCGCCGTGGGATCTTTTAATGTGTCTCTGAAAAAACATTTCTTCTGCATTACTGAGCATTACTCTACATCACTGTATTTTTCTAACATGGTTTTCTAACTTTTGCAAGCTTGTAACTATCGTTTCAAGTGAAGATGTCGAAATGATGATAATCGAAAAATCCCTGCAAGAGCGTTATTAAGCATTAAACACTGCTGAAGATTTACTTGCATTTGATTTATGTCTGGAAATTATAAGGATTCTTTTCGCATGATTGTCTATCAAATTCGCCTTGTCACTCGAAGGTCGAGACCCACACTTAACCCACGTGTCTTACATTAATCAAAATATACATACATATGTGATACTATACATGTACTTTATCAGAAACAATAAGTCACTTCGCCCACGGATGACGGCTACTGCAGATTCAAAACAATTGTTTTGAAGAACTTTGACATGCCTCGAATTCTCTGAAGATGAGTTTAGATACTCCAATTATTTATAATGTACATTGTTCAGGTCTCACTATTCTAATCTTAAATCCATCTTACATCAATCCAAATGCCAGCATCTGGCATTGGAAATAATACAAAATTGATCAAACAAAGTTGATAAGAATTCAAACTCAGATGAATTTAAATTATAGCAAGCATTACAAACCTTAAGCTAATTATTTTGTATTGTTTTATTACATCATCTTATTAAATTTTTTATTGATTGTTTTCAGGGGCAACGACTTGACCATCTCGAAGCCATGAACCTCGCGCTGCATGGATTTTTGCTTCAGGGTAAGTCACTAATTTATTTTATACATAAAGGGCCCCGTCTAGACTCCTTCCGGGGTCAGATTAACATTTGATGCACTCTCTATGTTTGAAAGAGTCAAATTTCTCTAGAAATGCACTCAGAATTGAATTAATTGAATGTGAATTCTATTGCATCCCATTCGAAATGCAAATTTTAATTATAATTAGTTTTAGACCATATACCCGGGCAATTAATTAAAAGCAAAAACGACGTTATTTAATACTTTAATAGCAGAATTGCTGGCAACACAGGGAGTGCTACTTTCTGAAAACAAATTGCACTTCTGGCTCTTCAATTACATGAGAGGATTTTACACGTTAAAGCTGTCATGTCTGCATGTATTCTGTGTCATCGCCAGATCTGTACGCCCTCATACTTCATAATCGATTGTATTCACGTTGAGTCACGATTGTCTGATTTGCATTTCTCATCATGAAATTTCTCTCTCTCACATTTGTTCATATGTAAAACTCTAAATCTGAACTTTATAGATCGATTGAACCCTTCGACCTCTCTTTCTCTCCTTGCTGCCTCTCTTTATATATAAATCCATATTTGTCTAGATAATACATCAACCCTAACGCAATTATTGCTCCCAGTTCTCGGTAGCACGCGCTGATGTGTTTAATAGAAAGCCATTCGCGTCGTGAGTATGAATAATTAATAGCTGCTCGAAATGCCAATAGCAAAATGGGATTAGAAGTAGTGTGTAATTAAGAGCCTTACGATGGCGAAGAAAATTTATAAATTACGATTATTTCACAAGTGAAGTGAATAGGGTTGCAAATATTAACACGTGGAAAATTGAAATGCATGTTCATCAGGAAGGCATGACTCAAACTATCAGAATGATGCAAGGTGATGGTTCTTGACTCTGCAATATAGCAAAGGATGTGCCGGAAATTCCTAAGAAGTCACTTTAGAATCCTCTTCTCGATGTCGATACTCTTTTGATACTCTTTGATAACTCTTCCGACAGATTTCAAGTCTCGAATATTAGAAATTTCACTTTCTAATACCGATTTAACTAAAAATTGGCAAAAACTTCCTCAAAAGGAAGGGCTCATTTCCTTGAAGAATTTTATATGATGGATAAAAGTTGTTTGGTTGCGTGCATTATTGCGATGTTAATTTAATGTAATTCACTTGCATGTAAACTTAATATGCTTGCTTGCACTAATTTATCCATTACCTTTGAGTAATTATATGAACATTTTACGTAATATCGTAATCGTAATTTCAGGTTTTTGTTCTCAAAGTTCCATGTTGTTATAAAATTGTAGAATATGGACAAAAGGTGTTTACAAAGATCGTTTAATATATTTGCAAATATCGAATTCATTCCTTTTAAGTATCTGGTCTAGAGGTTGGAGTAATATATTCTGCTATACAATTAGCCTATCCCAATGTATTATAACGACCAATGTTGAACTCGTGAGTAGGTAGGGTCTTGATTAGACTCTGATTTGTACTCGACTTGGCACGAGCCGTTAAAAAGGAAAGTTTCCAGTCTAGTTTGGATGAATCCTGCGCGGCAACTGAAAGACGCCATCCACGCGTCTGCAAAGGCAATTGGCGAGGTTTAATTATAGGAAACGTCAATGATTCGTCCCACGTGCGACGACCGCGATACATAGAGAAGAGAGTAAGCATTACATTCGCATTACATTCTCATTACATTTGCATTCTCCAAGTTGTCCCTTCAGAATGTCAATGTAAATTCATAATAAACATTGCTGCGAATTTCGACATTTGTGCCCGCTAAAAGAAATGATTCTGTCGCGTGCTCTATAATTATAATTATAATTATTAGTTTATTCTACACATTTATCCTCGATAGGAGCATAAATATAGAATAAACTACTGAAAGTACTTTCAAGAAACTTGTTTATAATATCCGGAAATTTAGTGATTGCAAGAATGACTTTGCACAAGTAGTATAGCCACGTATAAGTGTGAACTTGGCGCGATGGAACATGCATCCGATTCCCGTTTCGATTCATTCGCAATTCCGCCATCGTACTCTCCGTGTTTACATCCACATAGGGAAACACCTGGGCTTGGCACGAAAACCTAGTTACACCAGGTACGAGGACATCCTCCCACGCTTCGTTAAACACAACGGATGTTAGCATGGATTAACTGCAAGACTCTGATTATCAATCGGAGAAAAGAATACATGAAAGAAAACACCATTCAAAAACATAAATGAATCATTCCCCTTATTATTATAATCATATTTATCCGCTTTCATAGATTCGTGGATTGATTAAGAAAACGGTTTTCAAGCAAAGAGTAGAAAAACTGCAATTATTAGATTTGAAAAAAATTTATTGCGACTAAATTGTTCATAAAGTTTCTCGAATTGAATCCCCCAGTCTATAAAATTATAAAATCATGGCGTAAATATTTAAAATCTCTTTCTAGACAGTCAAATTCTATTAACGGCATGATACATTAATGTAAATTATAGTTCGACTCTAAATTGAAAACAATAGTTTCTCGGTTAAATTTGTCAATTCGCTTTCACAGATTCTGATCGCAATAATTGCAGCAAAAAATGTTTGTGGCCGGTAAAAATCTATCGATGACAAAATAGCGTTATATATAAATTTGACATCAGCTCTGCTTTTATGTCCTAAATTTGTAATCTAAAACAATTTCGTAAAGATTATATTCGTAGTGCTAAATTGCGAATATTATTTTCTGGAAACATACTACTCATGTAGAATACCTTCCTCTGGCATTCAAATTTCACTTACTCCTGGAAATAGAAGTTCGAACAGGTATTACGTGTGCGTAACCGCAAAATTACTATATAGACTCTAAAAGACGTTTATACGCATAGAGCAAATAAATTATCTCTATTAAATTTCAATTTATGTAATATAAACCGGAAAATTGATTGAATAAGAGTGCATGACATGGCGAAAGGACTTAAGTATGATAGACGACTAGACACAAATAACGAAAGCTTATAGATGAAATGACAGCATATTGACTATCAATGCAGTACCTTGTTTATCGAGAAGCTTTCTTAAATTAATTAACATTATTTAGTATAAGAAATCATAAAAAATTTTAGGTTTAATTCCTGATTAAATATTTTACATGTTAGAGACGATAAAGGTTTGAAAGTGAAAATTTTGATTGATTCTTTTAATTTACTCATTTATCTTATAAATCCAAATTTCCCTTTGCCTTTTACTTCATTGGCCAGGAGACACAAATCAAGATCTTATCTTGAGATTTGGACCGCCTGCCATTTATATCTCTAACACAGTTCGCAAACGGTTTAGGTAGTTCACACACAGCAATCTTGTTTTCCAGTCTCACTACCTATATCTGTGCATCAATGTCTCTCTTTCTCCATCATAGGCGTTATATAATCCAAGTGAATAAATTTACACGTAGAGGGATGTGGTTAGTCTTTCTCGGCCAAAGCTGATGTTGTCCCATATAAAAATGATTTCCAAAACCACAACCACTAAGTCATACTTTCAAAACCACTGAAGTTTACTAATTACCTCCTCACCTTAGTTAGTCAATATTTTGATAGTTTGAATTTAAACATTTTCATACTTATAAAAACATTTCAAATCGAATAATGAGAAGTACTGAAATAAATATCTTGAAAAAAAATGACTTTTAAAATAGGTACCTCGAGGTCGAGATCAAGGAGCTGGGTAATTGTCCTCGGAGTGACTTAGATATTTCACCACAGAGGCAAAAAACCAGAAGATCTTTGTCGCGAGAAAAAAAGTAATCATGTTGGCTTTGATCAGCAAACCATCAATCAACATGCAATTACTACTGATGATCAAGCTGTCATTACTTAAGTTAATAATGTCAAAAGTTTGAACTATATAGGGCTATAAAAATATTATATCGAAATCAGTTAGGTAGTGCTTTAGACAATCAATCATATACAAAAATTGGGTTAAGGTCTTCTGTTTGAAGATTCTCAAAATGCCATATATAATAGAACCTTTCTAAGTGAGATTGGTGCTTCAACCATTAAGTATTTAATAATGTTTCGATATATATTTAAAAGTCTACAAAACCCTTTTTCTAGACGCTTGACACTTACATTATCCAATTTTTTTTTCATAAAATAGGGACGAGGTATTGTAGGTGAAAGATGCACAATTTCGATTTCACTATCCGTCGTTGCATGATCGCTATAATAATCTCGTAATCCTTTGGGTTGCAGCTCACAATGCCTAACGATTTCTTGACAACCGAAACGCTCTATTCGAACCAATACCTGTGCTCGAATGTCTGATGATTTCGTTAAAATAAATTCTTGCGAAAACATTCTAAGCGTGTCTGGCCTGCAGGCGAGCCATGACGATCTCCCAAATCTAATTGACACTTGTCTGGAAAAAAAATTCAAGGAATGAAAATCCATCACAAAGTGTCGACCTCGGTTAAAAGATTCATGAAATATTTCTTCGAATTATGAATTTTTTCCAAGGATTTCTTAATACGAAATATCTCATTCAAATGTCGTTCTAAATAACCTTCTACTCTTTCTGTCATTCGTTAATTGCGACGACTTTTTTTTTTACATCTTTTAACCAATTAACTACATTTTTACCTCAAAGGAAATTCTTGGAAGATTTGACGAATACGTTCTCTTAGCTAAACGAGGTCGTTGGCGAAATGCCTTACATCTCTTAGCACCTGCACGACCAGTGAACGTCAATTGTTGGCCTCTCATACTTAAAAATGTAAAAAAAACATTAATTTGTGAAAGTAACCGTATTAAAAAATCATAAATAGGACGTGATTCAAGAAATTGCTTTTATATTCGCATATTTCATTATCTCCATGAGATCATGACATGATATGAAGTTTAAAAGTATCAATTTAGAAACATTAAAATTCTGATTCCACTTTTTGTATCTCAACTTCCGCCTCTTCCTCTCGTTATTATGGATATCTCCTCTTTATATAGACGAGAATTTCACCTCCTTTGTTCTCTGGGGTACTTTGACCTCAGCTACTTGTAGACTCACTTCCGGAATGTTTAGTGATGCGCAAACCTTACTGAGTACTCTTCCTTCCCTCTGGATTCACTTGAAACCTTTGAAATTCTTATGAAACCTATGTACAGATCTAAATTTTAAAGTATTACAAAGCAGTACAACATAATATTTACGACATTATTTAACTTTTACTATAAAATACACATAATATGATATCCTTATTATCTGAACGTAATATATAACATCGTAAATCCTCAAAATCGTGAACACGCACAATTTTTTAAACAAAATAGCATTTACATCTAACCATTTACCATTTTCTCTATCTTTAACTGCTGTTTAACTGCTGACGACAAGCACCGTATAAATCTTTCCAGAAAATAAAGAGCTAATAAAATCGACATGTCCTTTCGAACTTTGTCTCTGGTTTTAAAGGCCCACAAGCACATTTACGATTTTATATTCGTACATACTTATTTGCCTATTCGTATGACATTAATGTAGAAGTGAGTCTTGTTCCTCGACTAACCGGTCGTTTTCTTATTAACTAGTGCAGCAAAATGTGTAGTTCGGATAGGAAGCGGTTAGTTGCAGAACGAGCCACTCGTTAAAAGAAAATAAAGTCAAACGAAAACGCCCACATGTCATAGGCACCTTTCACATGGTCGCCGTTCTTTCAAGTAGATATAGGTACATACTTTGCTACATTTTTCAGAAACTGGTCTGTCCAGAAATGAGCCTAAATTATCGGAAACTGGAAAAGGCAGTTTTGTCTGCTTGAAATTTGAATGTAAAAGTAAAGGCTTGTCGAATGGTGATTTCTTTCAATTGCACGAGTAACTGTCTATTCGTGGCGTCCTTGTCTGTACTCACACAAGGACGTTATAATCTTAAGATGGTAATGCGATACAAGTTCCGGTTTATGTTTATGAAAGTTTTACGTTATGTTATTCAGGTTGCAGAGAATATGTGATTCTAAAATTACAATTTCTTTACTTATTACAAGGGAGGGTTACCCAAGTGTCCGCCTCTGATTTAACACTAAAAAATAAGATACACCTATTTTTTTATACGTGCTCTAATTCATATTTAGGGGGTGAAATCACCCTTTAAAGTTTTCGAATAATTACTTGAGAAATATAATTTTCAATGAAATCAGAGGTGACATTAATCATAGAGAACTGAATCCCATACTTTGTAATTTAATCAATGCGATTAATCTCCAAGGCTTTGTCATCTGTCTATGCATGCTAACCAAGACTTACGACTTAAGAATTAACACTTAATACTTACAGTTTTAGTATTGTTTCTGTTTGAACCTTTGACACGAAATTAGATTAGTTTGATCCCTTATCTGGACAGGTTTTGTAAGTGTAGGTGGGCATAGCTTGTGAGTCATAAATTATGATTTTATTGGTGTTTTCCGAGGCCTCAGGCAGTCACGGATAAAGCCCTTAAAAGCCAATCCTGTCTGCACCTTTCGTTTCATACACTGGCCAGTTTGAGCTAAGTCATTGCTATTCGAGGCCCGCCGCAGGAAACGGAAACCTTCTATTATCTCCGAGAGTTGCCATACCATCTACCAGATCATAGGACATTTCTTGATATACCTACGCGCTACGTTTACCTCCCCCATGTCGAGCTAATCAGTCAATTTGAAAATTGTCCGGATAGCAGAAAGAAATACTAATTTAAAATTACAAAGTCAAATAACTGAGAAAGATAAAATTCTTTCGAGAAACTGCAGAGGCTTTAAAACAAAAATGGAGAATGTTTAGGGAAAAAAAATTTGTCAGGGAAATCTATAGGAAATCTGAGAAATATCAGGGAAATTAAGAAATTGAATATTGTTGCCACCCTGAACAGATATTGCAAATGAGACGATAAGGAACGAATTGAAAAATTTGCGAAAGTGTAGGCTGCTCACAATTATCAAAGCGTTTTTGTAAATTACATAAGTTATAAGATTCTATACGACTAATAGGATTTTATTACCCATCACTCATTGTGTAAATTTATATATATGAATTGCGTGTAGGCTCTTTATTGCCTATTATTCATTTTATGAGTAGTATTTTTTTACAAATCCAAAAAACGGTGTAGTGTCAGATTAATAATGCTAATTCTAGCAGGATATCCTACTATGAACTGGTTTATTAATAGCATATAACAAGGGGTTTGTTTTTCAAAGGCAATAAAAATCAGGATCAGTGAACCTTGGGTAAAAAACTGATCCGCTTGACACTGAAATACATTATATGGACTGACGTGAATGCGTCAGTGCGAGCCTCATGGACTTTACTCAACCCACGTGTACGCACTGGCACGTAAGTGTGCGGGAGTTCGCGGATCGAAAGAAGGCGTTTCATTGAGCACAGGTAATGAATGAACGAAGAATAAAGGCGTCACTCACAATAATGCCGCGATAACTCACGACTCCAGGATCATTCTTGATGTATAGAACGGAAGCGTAACTTAATGACTCTCATTCGCACGTGCTATGTAATTATTGAGGTGGGGCAGATTAGAGAAAAATGAGTTCTAAATACATCAAACTTACATATCTGTAGCAAAGGTTCCAAAACGGTAAATTCAATTTATAAAAATCATGATTCAGAAAATGACAGAATTTTCAAAATAGATTCACTTGCATAATGGAACCAATCAGAGAAACTAATAAATACACTCGAAAATTTATTTGTTCTCTGAAATAACAAGCTATATTTAAAATAGAAAGTGTTTCCTGAATGAAATATTTGTCCAGGACTTCTTATGTAAAATATACAGACAATCAACTTTATTCATTGTGAAACACATGTCTCAATACTTAAAGAGAATGATCAGAAAAGAACTAAAAAATATGTGTAATGAGTCGCGAGAATGGTTCACGTAATCTGAGTATATAGTTCAGAAAAAGAACACGTTCGTTGACACTATCCATATCGAAAGGCATCTTGTGAAAAATTATACGTAATAAATCAGTTTGTGGAAAAATGATCTGTGAAATATCAGAATATTAGCCACAACCTAGGCATGCAAGCGGTGTCTGATTATGGCTCGCTTGCAGACTGCTTTTCGCCTTTTACGACATACCATTGGGTCTAAGTTACGATCGCAAATAATACCAATACAATAGGTTCCACCTATACAAGGAGTACATATACACAACTCTTGCAATCGATTTACAAATTTTATTGCAATCACAGGAAATCACCTGCAATCAGCCTGAAATAAAAAAATCTCCATGGAATCACTTCTGTCACTGATTATCGCTTCTTTTTTTTTTTTTCTAAAATTACTGAAATCACTTTGCAATCACACTAAAATCACCTGAAATTACGTGCAATCACTTCAATCACTATAAAATAATTTGTATAATCACTGCAAACGATTATATGCGACTGCAGTGTGAGTTTTGAGTGATTTATATGAATAAAGATGGCTGCAGTGATTTCTAAGTTATTGCGGTTATTGCAGCGATTCCGTAGTGATTTTAGGTGACTGAAAGTGGTTGTGATTGAAATCAGTCGGCTCCATATATTCTTGATAGTCTCAAATCAAACTGAATCAGTCTGACGATTAATGATATTAATATAACTTGGACACAACTATCGATGCCATTTTTAAACACCTCCTTCCGATTATCTTCTTCGCTATCGTCCCACAGAAAGCATAAATCTCTTTAATTTCACCACTTCACACAGTCACAATCAGAGATACTTTATGTGCTTGATTTTAGCCTAAGGAAACGTGATTACATAACAAGAAAGTATATTATTCCCCCCAATACGTGTATCGGAGTCTCTATTAGAGACAAACATGAGAAAAATATGAAAAAATGACCTTTTCAAAAATGATTTTTGATTAATTGCATAAGACACCATACGTCGACAGTGTGAGGCAATTTTCGCGGGACTAATGATTTGATATTAGTTATGACCGGGGACAGTATGTAGAAAATTATAGTTTGAATTTTTTTTAGTGAGGACTCAAAATAAAAACTCTGGGATTGCGTTATATTTGTTATGTAAATTTACTAACTTACGCTGAAGTCCATAAGCAATTTGTAGTAAATTAATAAATATTTATTATCAGCTTAATATTATTTATATACGGAGTTGTTTGTAATCTTGCACTTATCACAGTTTATTGATATAATTTATTGACGGGGATAACACTTTGAAGATTATCATGGATTTACCGTTCAATTCATTTCACACTCATGAAAATCCATAAGTTTAAAATGTTTGTTTTAATTATATACTTTCATGATTTTCTCCAATTTTCGTCTTAATGGTCTCAAACTTTTTGGGAAATTTTCAATTTCATGACAAGCAAATAAGTTCCTGGTTGCAGAGTGTTTTTTGTCATAAAAAAAGAAACTTAAAAAAATCGTAAATTCAGTTGAATGACAAATTTGCTTGATCGAAACTTTCTATAACTACTCGCATAATTCAAACAACGAGGCGGAGGTGTGTACGATGGTGAAATCACTGCGGAATGTGAAAGAGGCATACATTATGGGCCGCATCTGCCGACCCGTGAAAATATAACTGATGCAAAGTCCGCAACATTGATTCTGCCCATAAATATCAACTCTGATCCCAACCATGGTCACGAACCAAGGTGAAGGTCTTTGTCTTTCCTTATCTTAAGTCATAACTTGCGTTTTGTAGGCCTTACTTTATTGAATCTGATTTTTGTGCATTATTTTCTAGGTTCTATATTTAGGTCTTATTTTCGTGGGCCTTATTTTTTTATCTTATTTGATTATTATTAAATGTTATTTACATGAGGCTCTTTAGAATTCACAAGTGTCAATTCTAATTTTCCTTGCCTCGGTCAAGGTAATTCGAAGCAAACAAGAAGTGTTTGATTTTCGTTGAGAACTCAGACAATCAAACACTTGAAAGTTGAATGGCCTTTCTCAAGAGATGAGGCTAAAGCATTCAAAACATTTCATCTTATATATACAAAATTCTTTCTACAACATAAAATAGTGCCTTTATAATAAAGGAATATTTTTTTTTTTTAATTTTTAATAATTTTCCTAGTACAGGAAAGTGTATAAAAGACCACCAAGGAAGCGTTAAGTGTGCATGAATATAATATTACAATTACTTATTACGTGAAACATGAAAAAATGAAGGAGAAAGTATATAGCTCTAATATGCGAGTTTTATATTCATAGCTGATGTAATTGAGCTTATATTAAGTGTTCAATTTCGTTTTAAATAAACTTAATTTATCATTTTAAACTATAATTTCAAAAAATTTCTTTAGTGCTTCAAAACTATAGTAATCAAAACTATTCCATTGAAAAGTAAAAGTGAAAAAAGCCTTTTTTCAAATATTTCCTACAATGAGTGACAATGCACGTAATGATTATAAATATGTCTTCCAATATCTACTAGTCATACGAAATATGAATCCTATTAATTTAATCCTCCTTGCAGTAATTAATCAATCAAATATCTAATTTATTTTATTGTTCGAGCTTCTCTCTGACCTTTCTAATTTCTTACATCTAAACAAGGGAAGATGCAATATAAAAGTTCTCTTTGTACATAAGACGCTGTAGATTGCATCTCATCAGCAATTACGTAAGACTTTTTCCTGCGTCATTTTTACGTGAGAGCATCGTTCATTTCCGGAGAAGGTATTGAATCGATGTAACCCTGACACGATAACCGATGTGGATCGTTTCTTTATCCTTCGTCCTGATCGTCATCGCTCCTCTCTGGATATATCTATAATAGTTGCGGAACGCACTTATATTGCTTCTCGGTCGAACGACCTCTTCGCTTACGATTGGCTAGCATGTACTTCTAGTTACTGCAGTCTTGCTCTTACGTAATGCAATATTCCTGAACGACCTTACACCTCCTACAAGTTGCGCCTATCTCACATTCATACATATGTATATAGTGAAGAACTGAAGTTAACTGCATGAAGAACAAGGGGATTCCACCACAAACGTGTCGTCACGGATCATTGGCAGTCTGTACCGTTAGACATTACACTGTAATCTTTATACATATACATACAGTGATGCGTTCAATGTTCCTCATCTTAAGCTTGAAATCATTCCTCCCCAGTCCTCATATACACAAAGCGTTGACGTATTCGTTTAACGGTGATTCGAGCGTTCCAGACAGACCCGCTCACCTTCACTTTCAACCTTGTTTTAACCAGACTCGATTCCTTGGTATACTCGGAAATTCACTTTTCAGAATTCGCCTCTTTTTGTTATAGAAATGGCACTCCAAAGTGACAGACATAAATTGTCATAATTATAATTGTTATCTCATAATAAAACTTAGTTTAGTACGAAAATGTCCATGTCTGACCAAAATTTTCTTTTCTACTGAAAATAATTGAGTGTCTTCTCAAATACTTCCGTTACTACTTGGTGAATTTTTTCTGTATAGCTATAGTCACCTTTTCTACTGAAAATCGTTTCCAATATATTTCTTACTAATTAGCAATTTTCTTCTTCTAAATTGTAATAGTTTCCCGTGAATAATTTTCCTGTCTCGATAGCATCACCTTTTCTACTGAAAATCGGTCGGAACCACCGTCTGACCAAAATCACCCTCTCTACTGAAAACTAGTTGTCTTGCCTAATCAATCTGTGACTACTTGCTCATTTTCATCTCTTGCAAGTGACGTTCATAAGGTATAACCTTTCAGGAAGTCTTTACTTAAAATCCCATGAAATCTGTCTAAAGTCCCTTGCAATGGCTCAAATTTCTAATATCTGGAAATTATCTTATCGATGGGCGTCTCCATGTTATGTAAGGTGCAAAATATCATAAATCTCTTTTGCTTGAGTGCTCTAGGAGTAATATATATTGATCTTTTTTTGTGCTGGAATTTCAACGCCTTTCAAAGATATATGGCACGAATTATCCATCTAAGTGTATATTAATGTTTTTGGCAATAAGTTTTTGCATATTTTGTATAATACTTTGTATTATAAATAAGTCAAAGATGATTTATGTGTGCAATTAACCAAAAAATAGCTACTACTGAAAAAAGATTTACGTACAATGTTATACACATTAAAATTAAAATGAAAATAGACTCAACATTTCTTAAAGTATAATACAGTTATATGTATGTGAAAATACTATTACGTAATTCTGCAAGTCTATAATTATTTATTAAAGCATGTGAAATTTCAGACATATGCTGATTATAATAAGAAAATAAAAAGCATCGCTCCACCCACTTTTGAGTCTCTTATTATAATCCTCTGTGTGAACGATAACAAAGGGAGACTCGACGTTCGTCGCGGATACTAAATGTCAAATTTTCATTCACCAATATTTATTTTCGAAAAAATTGCACTGTGTCTCGAACGTTCCTGGGAGACTGGTTCACCTTCACTTTCAGCTTCAATCCTTGACACTTCTTACCTCTATATATAACGCCTCTACACGGGAATTTAACCTCCCCTTTATCATTAGACCGATACGTGTGCTATAATCTTGAAAAGTACAGAGCACGTTTACAGTTATCTGCAAAAATTACCAGTTACAGAATAAAGGGTTTGTGCTCTAATTTCATAAAATTAACACTTTAAACGTGTCTTTTTTTTCATTCCATTGAAAGAAAATGAAAATTCAAATGTTCTTTATACGAACAAATAATATTTTGAAATACAATTGATTCCATTGAGTCGTTTTTCTTATATTTCCATTATGAAATTTCTTCAAACGGTGAAAACTGTCGTTTCTCAGTTGGAATGGATTCTTCAGTTTTTATGTTTCTTCTGGCATTTGTCATACAGAATATTTTCATCATTTTATATTACACTCTTTCTTCATTCGTCATTCATTTTTCTTTTATTGTTCTCCTTTTTGCACAATATTCTTTACATAATCTTTTAGAATTCGAGCGATGTTTTATTTTTCTTCCGGCAACACATTAATTATTCTCCTGTGCATTTTCTCGCTCGCATGCACGCACTTTGACGTAACATGCATGTACCGAGTAGGTAAAGATGCACACTGGACGACATGGTATCATAGTCACATGGCTCTTTTTCCTGCGTCTCATAGATTTTACGCCCACACGTATGTATGTGTGCTCGAGAAGTCGAGAGGTGAAAGGTGCTCTTCTTACGTGATTTTACAATACTATACGCTGCATGCCCTTTCGACTCTAATAAACCTCTGCGACGTAAATCTGCAGCACTTCCTCATGTCTCTTGAGTTTCTCAGTTATTCTTAATGGAGAACCCCCGCAGGACCTCAAACATGCTATTTCATATTTTCAAACATGAGTCTCAAGTTCATCTTTCAAAATAACTTCACTAGTTGTAATTCTGAGTGTTGTTATTCCTGTAAATCATTTCTTATAGGAACATAACGTATTTTCGAAGTGCAGCTATAAAGTTTGCATTTCATTATTTGCTGGAATTGAGAAGATAATATTTGAAATTCGCTTCTTCGAATAGAGCCTGTTCAGTGGAAAATTGAGCTGTCAGGTTTTGAAGAGATCTTAAAAAGCTTGTAAAAATAGTTTAAAGACTTGATGTTCAATGTCCATCTTTAGAAAAAATACCAATTTGAAATGCAACAAAATTCACGTCGGTTTCCTCTGTGAGATTTATGATTTAACTATGCTCTGCGCGCGATTAATTTACAAAAAACCAATCAGGTTTTTTTCTCATGTATTTTCTAAGTACGTACTTTCTCACTTAAGAACTAAATGCATCTGAAATAAATACTAGAAAATAGTGCGAATACAATGCGAAATGAATGAAAACTAATGGAAAGGTATGCACATTCTATGAGTAGGTCGTTTGGTATATCAACAAGACTGGGATGAGTCTGATTAGGCAATCTTTGGGGCTCGAATGTAGGCATGCCGAGCTGGTATTCGATGAAGTAATGCGGTAGTAATAGGTAACTATAATGCTAGTACGGTAATAGTATTAGATGTACCACGTACAAACAACTAGCAAGCGATAATCGTACAAGTTCTATGTTCTTGCGAACTTTGCTAACAACAGCGGCAACAATTCTAATGGCATAGAATTCCAATCGATCGATAGCATAATTAATTTTTGGAATTTACAATGAATGAATTTTTAGATTAGAAGCTGCATTTGCTTTCAGAGATGTGGCGAATGGAAAGTAAGGATACAGAAAATAACCTTCTCGAGGTAAATAATGATAGCTGTGGGATAATGAAATAAGTATGTAGGGTTTAAAGAAAGGTGCGTGAAAAGAAGCAATTACGAATTTAAGTGATAATAATAAAGAGAGCCAGGGCGTGTCCAGAATCCGATTGGGTGATCCACATTAAGTGGATGGCCTCGGCCTACAATAACTGACCAGTCGGGCTCAGGTATCTGTAGCTTTGTGATGGTCCTCCACTCAATCAGTATGGTTTAAAAATACTTCACTGCCCATGCCCCAGGAAAAAATGTACTTCCACTCGTTGAATCTCACCACAAAAATTAATCCCTCACGATTGTATATCTCCAATTAAACGATCCGATCAATTTATAACACGCAAGAAATTAAATTAAGCGATTTAAATTAAATTGCATTCTAAGCTTGACTCATTAGAAAAATTAGCTTCCAGGCACTTGCTTCCTCCATATGAATAATTTCTATCTTATAATTAAAAATGACCAATAATTATACTAGTTTAATTGAAGCAGATAACTGTTTTACGTGATTAATTAATCAAAACGTATAATTTTGCAGAAAAAAAATAAGATATTTCGTTTGATTCTAGAAAGGAATAGTTCCTGAAACTACTTTCTCTCCTATAGAGAAAATCGAAAACGATGTTTTAATCACATCAATGAAATACTTTCATAGCTCTTGCAAGCATGAGTTTACAAATTTCAGAATTTCCAGTCAAGGTTCCGATTTTAGATAATAGGATGAAAAATATTCGAGTTTGAGCTCAGTCTGTTATCTGATTTAGTTTACCTTTGTTAGTTGTGGAGATCGTTTATATTAATCAACGTAACTAATTTACCTGACGATAAAGAGAAAAAAGGGATAAAGAGAATAAAGACATGTTGTAAAAACATGCTAGTTTCATGTTTACTTGTGCATTACCAGAAATAACATATTTTAGAGGTCCGTTGTGATTCACTATAATTTCAAGAAGCATTTACCATACATAAGCAAAAAATTCTTGATAACTTTATATATTTTGTGCAATATAAATGTATACCATTATCAAGTTTAATTATTTATTGTTTTTCAAGAGAAGATGAATCCCATATTTCTTGGGTCATATAAAAAGCAAACTCATCAGATTCGACTATAAATCAGCAATCTTTTTCATCTCTAAGGTTGCAGCATCAATATTATATTGACGTTATTATGCCATCAATAAGGTTAGGACGTCAATTATTTTTCCGTGTCTTCCTCCCTTAACTCGAAACGTAAATTGAAATTGTGAAAGGAATCGTTATTAGAAATAATGTAGAAGTATCGAGTTGTGTTACGCAATCTTGCTTTTTTTTCATGCTACTGTAACTTACTGTGCAAAGTTCAATAGATGCAACAGATATTATTTTCTATATAACAGTTATTTTAAAAATCCGTGATTAATAATAATCGAATTGGGGCGAAATAAAATATATCGTGATTTTCTTTACTAGTTTAATGTCAGCAAACTGTAAGTAATTCCTTAGTAATTTATCCTCTTAAAATTAGACACCGGCGGGTATTTCAGGCTAATATAGAGGCGGAGTTGTGAAAGAAGCTCGTGAACAAAACCGAAAGTTTCGTTAATTTCTTGGTTCAGCGTGACCTCCAAAAGGCCAGGTCAAGTATCTTCCTACTTGGACCAGCGCAAAAAATGTAACTTTCATTAATCGAAGCCAGAAACCCAACATCAAGAGAGCCACTCGATGGACATCCGCGACGTTTCTCTAACTTCTTCTCTCCTTCGTTTTCTAATTAATTGTATCCATTACGTCCATCGTAATTACCAACCATTCGTACCCTCTGGCAATCGCTTCCTCATATCAACGACAATGATTATTGTCTCTTACACAATATCGATGCTCGCGGGAAAATGTATATCCTTTCCTTTTATGTGTTTCATTCCAGTATAAAATATTCTGCAAACATGCTTTCTTCATCAGAAATGAATAAACTCTCACGTATCAAATTAACATTAAATTAAAATGATCCCATTTAACCGAAAGAGAGCTACTTGTTCCCATTTTCATAAACTGAAGCATAATTCCTCAAATTAGTCCCTAATGTACATCTTGGATCCGCCAATCAGGTATGCGTCGGGACATAAGAAGTAAATAGACCATTAGAGCGACCTAGATTTAACGTTAATAGAAGTGCTTCTTCAGCAGAAAGCCAAGGTCTGCAATTTACTCCTTCTAGGGTATATGTGCGGTATTTGCTTCTAACTAATGATAATGTTCGAGAGGAATTTCCAAGGGGCTTTACAATTTGTGGAATGGTTCACATAAATCATTTTTATCAGAGGGTACATCCATTTTTTATTCAAGTTCTCGCAGGCTAAATATTGAAGGATGTTCTTTGGTAGAGGTAAGACTTTAGATCTTGATTATCTACTATACCTGGTACTTAAAACGCGTATTGGAGGATATGCTACAGAGCCTATAAGATGCCTAAGATGCAAAAGAGGAAGCACACCGTAGCAGTGATATAACCTAGCGCGTAATGGCTGTGTGAATCTCGTGACATTTACCTCGACTTCGTCCTCTAGCTACGACGGATGCTCGTCTCCTCCGATGGAAAGAGTCAAACTTCTTGACACTACTGTATTCAGTGTCGATAAATCTCTTCCACGGAGGGTATACGATCTGAAGGTGTAAATTTTATGGATAAGAATTGGGGAATATGTCAGAATTATATGTATTAGTGAATGTACCAGAAATATCGGAGTGATCAACCCCTTGGATTAACATAAACATGAGAATATGAGTGTAAATCCAAAAGAGTAATTATCAGCCAAGTGAGAGGGACAAGCACATATTGACATTTGGGAATATATCCGATGTCTGTGCAAAAAGATCCTTTTGCAAGACTCATCATCCATCAAAAGCCACTTATGCTTTGATCGATTCACATGATGATCAAGCATCGCAAAAATTAAATTGCACAACGTATCCTTAGTTTTGGAATCAAACTTTCGACTTACTCTATCAACAAGTACAGACAAGTCATTGTTCAGCAGAAATCGTGAATGACCTCAAGAACGTGAAAGGTCCTTCAAAATGTCACTTGCCATTCAGACGAAATTTCGATTGACAGGTCTCCTTGTCTCTTTTAATAAGACATTGGTCCCCTCGCAAGGACGCAATTCTTGCATAGGGTCGGTAGAAAGGGGAAACGAGTATAGATATAGACTCAAATGCAAGATTGGAAAGCAAAAAATATGTAGGATTCCTCCTGCGAAACCGAAATTTCATAAATTATTCTTGGAACGTTCGCATAACTAACCAACTGTGACGATATAGTCTCGAAACTTGTGCGTTCTGCGTTCTTGATTCGCGGTAGACATTTTACCGAATTACATGCCGAGGCTTGTTGAGAATTTTCTGATTGCGATCACAGACTGGTAATCGTGAGCGAACTTCACCTGCCAACCGTGAAGGAGATTTCATGAAAGAATCCGACCAATGCTCGTTTTACGTTAGTTAATTGCACCTGTGGCTTGAATTACGTCAAGCTTTTTAGGAACATGGGATTTATAATTGCGGAAGATCGGGGTTATAATTGAAACCTCGATTTTTCTACCTTGAAAACACTTCTTTCTCCCGCATAAAGTAAATTATAAACTTTGCTGCATTAACTTAAAACACAGATTTCCAATTTTGGTGTTTTGACAATTACACCTTTAATTGGTCATTTGCAAATCGCTTCTTTCTTTCGCATGTCTTGCATCTGGTTTTACATACCTCAGATTCACCTAACTTCGGACGCTGGTCCGAATAGTACAAGTTAGGTGATTCTGCGGTGATTGAAGATTGAAAAAATTGAAACCCAGAAATATGAAAACCCACTAAATCGTCTCTAACAATTTTCTAACACGAGTGTAATTCAGTTTTTGCGTAATTCGCGCCTCGGGTCCAGGGAGACCTCGGAGTACCGTTCAAGCAATTATGCGTAAGCACCGTCACGCCCATGGCGGCACTCTCATTCTCTGTTACAGATATACATATACTGTATATTATACACACGCACATTTCTTCTTTCAGTGCACCGGCACCGTCCGGAGATAATATTTCAGGTATATTTATTATACCGTCAAACGCTTGAAAGTAAAAGTGCATTTGTGGGATACATGTTTGTCTTTCGTGCAAATCATTTTCTCAGATTCAAATTATTATTCTTTGCTGATTGGATTTACATTCCTCGGATTTATGTTTCCTCAAGCCAATTGCAATATATCGACAGTTCTCCATACAAGCTCGTGCAACGTAAAATTCTTCATAATGTGAATTTTATCATACATAATTATCATAATAAACTTATTCTGCAGAGTATTACTTTGTCATGTTTACTACATGAAGGATTAGAATGTTTACAGATACTAAAAATTAGCTAAGGACATAAAAATGCACTACTTATTAAAATATTAAGCTTTAAACTGTGATGCAATATGTCAAGGGAATTGTATCATTATTTGCAAAACACCTAATAATTCTCTCAGCAATTATGTCCAACCTTCACATTTCAGTAAGCAGTTTGATTTATTTCATACTTAAAGATGTACTCACGCTCTAATTATTAAACACCAAAGTGTACGTAGTAAAAATCCTGAAAAAAGTATTGCATATGGTTCGGTAAGATTAGTTCTTCTACAAGAAACGAACTTGAAGACCTTTAAGCAGCATAAATTACAACTCGCGCGAGTCATTTATCGGCTTAACTTACACTCTCTGTCATAAAAGAGTTCTTTTTCACAGAAATAGTTTTATGTCTTGGTAGCGAAAAGCCTATCACATGATCTAATTTTTAGTACACAAAATGAGATAAGAAGGGATTCATGAACTTTTCAAAATATGTCTTTAAAAATTAAGATGATAATGTAGATCATTGTAGAAGAATTAAGTAAAGAAAAATGATAAATAGATGAAAATAATAACAAACCAATAAAAGGAAGAAGGAAACGGAAGATGCGTGGAAGAGGATGCGTAATACCGTGGGACAGATTAAGTCAACAAATGTTGAATAGATGGGTGTAGAAGCTATTTCAGCTTTCACCATGCTTATCTAACATGAGCGACGTCGACGCTAATTACTTTTATAGTTAGATTAAATCATCCTCTGCGCTGGGCCTCTTTCAGAAAATCGTAAAATATTAAAGAATGTTGCAAACGTTCTTCTCTGACAGCTTAAAATTCATTATACTCTTTTAAGCTAATGTAGTTGCAGAAATGAAGACATTAGGTAAAGAGGTGGAAACTGATAAGTACTTGAAATGAATGAAAAAAAAAGTATAATAAGATAATAAAAGAAAGTGACTATGAAGTCGAATATAAATCATTACTTATAGCACAAGAAACGGTGTCGAAATTTTATTACGAGTTTAAAAAATCAAGGATTAATTAAAAGTACAATGTCAATTAGTAATCGCTCTACATCCGAGGAGCGAGCAACATATTGCTTTACACCTACTACTAATGGAATTAAGTACAATGACTTTTAATATTTAATAACCTAGTAGATGCCCTTCGATAAGAATTAAGGTTCGATATGCTATCATAAATATCGCATGTCATGTTTGTAATGATCGTTTCCTTCGCAATATAAATATAATATAATATATGTCGATATATAATTTTTACTTCCTAGGGAAAAAAAGGATCGAAAAAGCCTTAAGAAGGCTCGTTTGAGCATGTGTTGTAAAAAACAAATCAGGTACTAGTTTCTCTTGAAAAAGATACTTCAAACAGAATTTCTTAATGATTAATATTAATTTTTCATCATTTCCTTAAAATGTTTGTATGATCGTATCGTATTTCCTTTTATGAGTTGATGTTGAGTGAAAAAGGAGGTTGAGAATATATTGGATTGGGGTTAGAGAATGTGAAATTAAATAGAATTTCAAATGACCTTAAAACTCAACACTTGCAATATGGACCCGGCGTTTGTCTATCGACAATAATACGTTCTGTAGAAATAATTTCTATATGACTTCGAGGTTATACTTAGATTCGTATGTGCAGCGTAACGAATCGTAATTCGAATGTAAGGCGACAAAACCTTTCACTGAAACTCGTTTGGATAGTATATCAGTGTGATATATGTACGAGGCGAGAAGTTTGTTTTCTTTTCAAAAGTTATAGCTTAGAAGGTTTTCAGTTATCCCTAAAAAGGGTATTTAAAAAATCTTCGGCTATTTAATCCTCCTGGCTTCAAATTCCTGTACAATTTCTTTGCAGGATCCCTTAAAGAATTTCATGTACAGGATGTCTATGTAGTGTGCGGGAATTTAAAATCACTTGAATTCTTAGAAATCCTATAAAATTTCTTGAAAGTCCTTATAAGTTCTTGTCCGGAAATTTCGTGAACATTTAATAGATACCCTGACGGACAAGAAACAGGAAAAATTAAAGGGATTTTAAAAGTTTTCAATCAATTCAAGAGATTTCAAAGAATTTAAATAATTGAAAATATTTTATAGGATTTTCAAATATTGTAAGGGATTTAAAAAAATTTCAATGGTTTTCAGTGGTTTTCAATGATTTAAATGATTTGAAGAACAGAGAATGAATTAATTCATTAAATATGCGATTTATTTCCTTGTTGCAGTTATCTTGTCGATGATTCTCGACTCTCAGCATGGCTTTGGATTGTGCAGCGCGGGGGAACCTGGCGTAAGTACTCCTACTCCTTTTTTTTCTTATCGTTGAAAGTAAGCGAGTTAGAAACTAGAATTTTCTAATAGATACACCTTGCTCAAGAATTTCCTCGGCGCCCTTCATTCATACATAAATGCAGGTGAACAAGAGTAAACGGTAAAATTTTAATTTTAGATGGCCGTTTAATCCATTTTTTCAAGAGTAGTTAAACATGACAAAAAAGTTCAAAATATCATCGCACGACAGTCAGCGTTGACAAATTCTAAATTAGAGCACTCCTTTTAATTAAAATTATTTATAGTTTTTGTATAATTATACCGGCTCTCACAAATTCAGTTAGTAACATTTATTGAAACGTCATAATGTATGCTCAAAACTAAAAATAATATTATCTTTTATGATATGAAGTTTGTTAACTGCTGGCCTGTGTTAGTCTCCTTACAAAATGGATTGAGCGGAGTATCATAAGAGTATCATAAAAATTAGTTATGCGACTCTCGAAACTTGATTAACTCGTTTACTCTTTTTCACTTGAGCGACGTAATAATCTCATTTATATAATCGAAAGCCTATTTGTTACAAAATAATGAAAATGATATTCTATCATGAAAGTTTCTTGAAATTTCTTTTCTCTACAGTATTTGGACTTCGACAATCTTCCGGAGACCAATTTCTCGTGTCAAGGAAAGGTGATCGGAGGATATTACGCGGACATCGAGGCAGGTTGCCAGATGTTCCACGTGTGTACTATTGGTCAGAAAGGTAATTCAGTAAATGAGTTATAGTTCATAAAATTTACAAATATTACACAATAAATCTTAAGATGCACGTTCTGAACAAAGGGAGAAAAATATCTAAAAGTTGCAACTTCTTTTCATTCTAATTTCCTAACATATTATTGACATCGTTTTTTCACAATAGAGCATTAACTGTTTGTGTATGTGAGCAAGTTCTTACTCACACACACGTACACTTATATTTTCCACTTTTGTTGAATATTAATGAAGAAATATTATTTTTAGTAGCATATTTTACATCCTTCACAAGGCACTTTGGTGTAGGTCAGTAACATTCTTAGACGACCCTGGCATTCTCTTAAGATTTATCGAACGATTATGTAGAATACTGACTGGTGTGTTGAGTCTTGAAACACATCGAGCAGAGACCTTTCAATCGATAAAAAGACAGATCGTCGTTGAATCGGTCGACGATCACTTTCAAGCGACGAACTTGCATTCAATAAATTAATGTTCAGTTAGCAATGTGTCATACATGACAATACATGTTCTTTAGCCTCATCTGATATCAATCGATGACAAAATCGGATTAGAGAAAGGAAATAGAAGAATATAGTTTACTCTGAGGTTTAGAATTCAGAATCTCAGAGTCGCAAAATTCTTTCCAACAATTCAAGGCCATCAAGAAGTTCAGGCTTTCAAATCCAGCTACTCTCAATTCAAAGTCACCTATGCCAATCTTTAAAATTTAATTTATCGTCAAATTAAATCTGGATTTCGTAGAGTTTCATGTGAAATCTTGAGATTTTAAAAGATATCAAGAGGTTTCAAATAAATTTAACTTTATTTCGTCTCCAAGTAAAACATTGTAGATGTTTGATTTACTGATATGAAATTTGAAAAATTTTATGATCAATATATTTCAATCGTAATCCAGTATATTGAAATGAACCCTAAGTATTACCCATATTTGGACTACGCACAAATAATTAAGACTTATCATCCATAAATATAGTCCCCTTACATAAATTTCTCTATAAACGTTAAGCGTTTTCCATAATCTTATAAATTATATGTATCAAGAGATTGCCTACGAGCAGAAATTGTAATGTATTCACTTCTTTTACCGATTTTTTTTTTCTTTTCAATTTTACCTGCAGGTGCTCTTGCTGCAATTTAGTTGACTGCGGTCAACCAGTATTTATAGACATAGAGCACATTTCCATCCTCCAACGATCGACATGTTATATGTTATATGCCACGCGATTGAGTTTGATATCTGAACTTCTTGAGGTACAACGACCGTGTACATATTTGCACAATGTACATGAATACTATATATATATATATATATGTGATAGATACGTTCACCTACACAGATAAGAAGGCTAATGTTACTCTGCAATGAAAAATGAACTTTGATGAGCCAACTGTTGCAATATTCTGAGAGAAAATAGCATAATTTAGTCTCCCTCTTGAGAAATATTTACCTTCAATCCAGCATCATTAGTGGGTTTAATTTAGTTTATTTAATAGAATATTAGGATGAGCGAAACATGCTTTGTTAAATCAATTAACTATATCTTTTCACCTCAAGCTGTATCATAGTTGTAAAGTTTTATATATATATATTTATATGACCAATTCAATTATTTTTGTGCAATGAAAGATAAAATTTCAGCAAAAATTGAAGATTGTTTGATTATGATGATGGGTAATGGAATTATGCAATGATCTTAAGATACATGTTACTCTCAGCACAAAATATATCTGCTAATGAGGTGTTTCCATATTAATTTTCAATTTATATCTCGTTTCAACACATGGTTTAATTATTTTTATTCATGTTTATTGCATATTTGTTTCATATA
The DNA here is from genome assembly GCA_904066005.1 of Synergus itoensis. NCBI lineage: Eukaryota > Metazoa > Arthropoda > Insecta > Hymenoptera > Cynipidae > Synergus > Synergus itoensis. The sequence continues at coordinate 155,547 of CAJFCP010000077.1, read as the reverse complement.
ATGACTAAACATCAAATAATTTATTTAAGGGGACTTGTATAAAGACTTTCAAATTTTACTTTAGGTACTTAACATATTTATTACGTAATTTATCAGTTTTTTATTATTTAATTAGTATTTCTCATTCAGTGCTCATTTATTTAATGTAATATCTATTGTAGTTTCACTCATTAATCAGGGTCAGAGTTAAAATAAATTGATGCCTAGTTCTTTGCGCTCGTCTGTTCTTGAGTTATGAAGCTATCTCATTAATTTTTCTTAGAACGATACTTTGTGTGTTCTTTTTAATTAACTGCTATTAATCAGGAATATAACTCCCAGTATATCTCATGCGGCGAATTTTAATTAAATAGTTGTATGGTGTAAGTATATTACAAAATTATATTATCTTCTATTAAACAAACGAAATTTATAATTGTTGAGGTCATAATTTATACAAGTCAAAGTTTTAATGATCCAATTTTAACAGAGCTTATAAATTAGAGTAAACATTCAGTTCTGAAATGTTATGCGATTATGCAGTTTCCATAAATATATCCCTGTAGGTGTTATATATATGTATATGTAATTAACTTTCAGCACATGTTATTAATAATCTCTATTAATGTATTTATTTATGTATGTATAGCCTAAGCATCTGTATTCTATTATGCAATGTAATTTTAATAACTTTACACTATTATTAAAGCATGAAACTGTCTCGCATGAAAAATCTGCCCGAATAACGATGTCTCCTTTATCCTGAGACTTGGTTGCAGATGAAATAATGGATATAAAGTTCCTTTGTCTGAATGGCACCGTATTCGACCAGGAGACCAGAGTCTGCGAAAGGGTCGACGAGGTCGACTGCAGTAAGAGCGAAAGATTCTACAACCTGAACCTAGAACTCTATGGAAACAACGCCGTGACACTCAGGCACGTACACATTCTCCTTAATATAGTAATTATTAAAAAATACTATAAGAACTCGTGACTCTACAAACACTCCTCTCCTGACAACAATTATCTACCTGCTGATCACTTGTCATATTGTTTCACTCTGTAGTTAACCTTATAAAAACTTGTTTTTCCTTTTTTATATCACTGTCTTTTACAACAGTTTCGATTTCACAAGAAAAAAACTGAACATATGGCCCAAAGTGTAACACCCTAAAGTTCCTATAATTAAAAAAATTGTTAAATAATAGCAATTCTTACAAGTAGTAACTCTCATTAAAAGAATTTCTAGAAACATCTAAATCATTTGAAATCAGTATATAGAATGCATTTAATTGCCGCTCTAAGATTGGTCAATCAATGATTGAACAGGACACTCAATTTACGCGCCTCTCGTGGCTGGACGTTCACCCCTATCACGATTTCGTAAGGACCAGATACACCGAATACCTTTCATTTAAAATACCAGTTAGTTTTCATTGGAGTTTTGCTCTTGCTGGTGCAAAAGATTCGATATATATATATATATATATATATATATATATATATTATACACGCTTTAAGACCTCAAGGCGTGAATGGTATTTGTCTTGCGCCCGCATGACTGTTATCAGATATCTACAAGCGAATATCCTGGCGCTAATTTACTCAATAAATAAATTGGCTCTGCGTGATTAACGACACCAGCATCTCCAGTGCATTCCACGAGTCTGTATTGATAATTAGGTACCTGGAAGCTCGTATCTCTTTGCTGGGTCAACTTCGTTGTAAAATATTTATTATTATGCCCATGTGCCTCAGGATGAGAGCTATACTTTCCATATCTGAATTCATTAATAAAACTTGAATAAACGACCCGTAAAAGTTAATTGATTAACTAAAAATTAATTAAATGGAAATTTAATCTTATCCAATTATATATTTTATTTTCCACAGCTTGCATGAAGGGGAAGAAGACGATGGACCTTCAGATTCCCTTGACGATTACCAACATCGAACCTCTTCATCAAGACCAAGTACAACAACCACAACAACCACAACGACCTCAAGACCTAGTCAATCTTCCACGACACCTTCTAACAACAACTACCAGCATTCAACAGGATATCCTCAACACTACCAACCTCAACCCGCTTTCCCATCTGTGCAAACGAGTCAGTCCAAGTCTCTATACGATGACAAGAATGGTGGATACCACCACCAATATATTTTCCACAATGACGAACGAAATAATAATCAGGCGACCTCATATCAGCTTTTCAGTAACCAGGGTGTTAGTTCCACTACGCCCACTCCTCATGTACACCAGGTCAGATACAGTTCAACACCTCCTCAAGTCATCCATAACGAGCCGTCTACTGTTACTCCCTTATTTCATACTTCATCAACCATTCAGACTTTGCTAAATAATAATCCAAATGGAGCTTCCATCATCAATCCAATTTTTCATAATCATGGAATCGCCAGTACTACTGAACAGTACACTGTTCACAATACTAATCCTAGAGAAACTTCTGAATATCAGGATAATGATGAAGAGGTTGATGAACGTGATGAACACGAAGAAAATGAGGAAAGAAGGAGGTTAGAGCCTATACAATCAACGAATCAAGGAAAGGTGAGTCATTTTTTCTTGATTTTCTTTCTTGAAAAAGAATCCTTTTTTATTTATTTTACTCTCTTTATTTATTTATTTATTTTTTTTATTTATTTATTTTACTCTATTTATTTATTTTATCTCTAATTTCTTCTCTTTCAGGTTTCGAAATTGACGATATCTCCCGTTCCTCAGCAGGAGTCATCCCGATCAGTAATTCAAACCAAGAGCAGTCAGACATCCCAGCACCATAGGGTATCTGTGAACTTCTTGCCAACGCAGACGACGATTCAGACGACTTCGAGAACATTCTATCCCACCTCTAGAACATCTACGAAGCCTCAAAAGTCGTCGAACCAGCGAGTGATGCTGCAACACATCCACGTGCCACCTCCACCTGCTATACCAAATCTGAAGCATCATCAAGTAACCATCAATCTCTCGCCACCAGACATACAGAAAATCGTACAAAATTCACCTCCTCTTTTACCATCTCAATCCAGAGTAATTGTCACTGCGAAAGCAAGTGTCAGTGATGAATCAGGTCGACCTCTTAATACGAGTCAATTGATAACTCTTCCACTTCCAACCATTCCCTCGAATTATGATGATTACAGGGAGGGAGATGAATCCTTCGATCCCTTTTATCGAGACGTGCCAAAGATTCGCAACGATCATAGAATTGTTGTTAGCAGTAGATCCTCAAGATCCCCAAAGTGGAGAATATTGGTTCGAAATAAACGAGATATCTCGAACGGCAACACTCGCTACTATCGGAAAGTAGATGAAGAAAAGTCTAATATTTCAGAGTCAGGAGTTTTTTCCGTGAATCGTTATAATGACACGGATATATCCTCGATTGTTGAGAATCTGAGGAAGTTTAGGAACATTTTCTTTGGAGGAGACTTCGATGATTCGGTGGACTATGACAAACTGAGTGAGCCGAGTCCGCTTACCCCAAAGCCAAGTACTGATTCTGAGGAACCTCTTAAGCTTCTGGGATCTGGTTTGAGAAACGACAATGCTCATACTGAAGATCATCTGAATGAAAATGTTAATTCGTCTACGGATAGGTCTAATTCAAATGACACTGATGGAGAAGAATATATGGAAGCTGATCTTAGAAGAAATGCTGAAGAGTATTCCCAAAGTCCGGTTCAGACAAAAACGTCTTCTGAGATAAGTAATCCTCCGATTAATAGAAGAGATTTAGAAAGTGAATACTATGATAGTGAGCATAAAATTTTCGATGATCCTCTCAAAAATAGAAATGATTCCGAATCTACTACGGCTTCTTTTAAGACTAAAAAGTCTGAGATTGAATATTATGATAACCAGGATGAAGTTTCCACTGATCCTTTAAAGAATATTCAAGATTCTGTAAATGTAGGAACTACTGCTGCTTCTGATGTAAAATCTAAAGAATTGGAGATCGAATATTACGATAATGAGGGAGAGAATTCTAAAGATAAAAATTCAGTACCCATAACGACTGGTACAGCAACTTCTACTACAGAATCAGAAGTGGAAGAATATGTTTATGATCCAGATGAGCCATATTTAGAATATATATTGACATCTACTAAAAGTCCTATAATCGAAGGAACAACAATGTTGGCGCAGATTAATTCTAAAATATCGGATATTGAAGATACAAGGTCGTTAATTAAAAAGATAAATGATACCATAGTTGTAGAAAAAGATAGTGAAGATATTGCTAAAAAAGAAAATAATCCAAAGGAAGTTCTTGATAGAAAATCAACTCAGGATCCAACACCAATTCTGGATCTGAAACCAAGGGAAAGGGAAAACGGATTTAGAGGACGTTCAAAAATATTTACAACAGACACACCTTCAAAAGATGAAATAGAAACTCCACCAGTTGATGCTGAAAAGCAAAAATCTGAACAAAAGGAACTTGAAATTGAATCACCTAAGTCTGAAACTAAATCAGCTAAGTCTGAAGCCAAAGAAATTAAACTTGATTTGTTGACAAGTACGAAGGCGCCAGAAGAATTACTAGAAACAAAATCGTCATCAAACCGGAATAAACCTCAGTTTTCAGAAAGCGTAGAATATTCTGAAGAAGAGACAATTTTCAAAAAGGGACCATCCAAATCCAGGCGTCGCAACTTGACTAAAAGTAAACATATTCAAGATCCAGATTATTCAGAAGATGAAGACTTGATAGATTGCGAGGAAGAACGTCGCGAAAGGAGAAAACAAAACGGTAGAACCGGACTAAGAAGAAAATCTAATTCAAGAAGTAGAAGTAGACCAAAAGACGACGAAATTGAGGATTCTAGTTTTATTCCCAGATCGAGAAGTTCTTCAAATAGAAAATCATTTTCTAAAGATAGGAGACTAGATCTTGGAAGAGAAAAAGTCTATCACGAAGTTGGTAGAAGGAGAAAGCCTGTTTCTGAAGAATTGGATACAGAAGAACTTAAATCTGAAGAACCAGATTATCCAAGTGAAGATTATTACACTTCGGAAGAAATAAGGAGTGCCTCTTTAGAAGAGGATTATTATGATGAGGACTTGGAAACAATTGAAAGAGAGAGAAATGAAAGGTCTAAAACTCGAAGAAATAAAGATCCTGCATACGGGGAACTCCCATCTAGAGCCAAATCAAATCGTCGAAGGAAAACTAATAGAAAGTTTAGAGATGAGGATTTGGATTATGATTCTCGAGAGGTATCAACCTTATCCAGCCGAGAAGATGAAAGCGCTTCCGGCTGGTCTTTGGAGTATCCAACTTCCGAGGATGTTCCTGAGGATTCAGAGATCGAAACTCTCGATGAAGACTACACGGAAGAATCAAAGGATCACGGAGATGTAACAACTTCGACAGAGGATCTCACAGAGGAAGTTACTTCTTCAGTAGAAGATGAAAAAAAAATAATTGAAAAAGTTGCCGGAAAGACTGAAGGCGTTTTGAAATTTACGGACGAATTGCCTAAAGTAGAGCAAAAGGACGAAACGATGGAGAACCACGAGGAAAAACCAATGAAAGACGGAAAGGAAAGTCCAATGAAGGATATGCGTGATTATATTGATGATAATTACGAGCCGGAAAATTATAAACAACATCAGAAGAGCAAAATGGATGAAAATGCGAAACAAAATTCGACAGATGTTCAAGAGAAGAGTGATAGGAAAACTGAAGAGGTAGAATTAAAAGAAGAGAAGAAAATAGAAACCGGAAATGAAACAAATAAAACTAATTTGGATGAAACTAAATTGGATGAAAGTAGATTAGAGGAAACAACAACAGTTCCTCCAACAACAAAAATTCCTCCAACAACAACAGTTCCTCCAACAACAACAGTTTCTCCGACAACAACAACAACAGTTTCTCCAACAACGACAATAACAACAGCAAGGACGACACGCAGAATCATTAGGTTTACGACAACTAAAGCCATCGTTCAAACAACACCTCCTAAACTCTTCAAGCCTTTGACAGGCAGGAGAAATTATCTTTATATTCCACCCTCCACGACTCCAAATCCTGTTGTAATCAAGCGAAAAATTTCTCTCGTTCATCCAAGACCTGCGAAGCCTCCAAAATCCTACAATGAACTTGCCCCAAAACCTGTGATTAGAAAGAAGCTTCTGGAAGCAAGAAAGTCAATAATTTCGACCATTGTCAGCTCTACTACTCAGCAATTCGAAAGGGAAAATTCTGAAACAACTCTAGAACCAATAACGACTTCTGAAACATCAGAATTAATTCTAACGACTTCCCATCCTCTGAGTGATGATAAAGTCGATTTAGAGAATACAACTGAGATGTCGAAAATAATTGATGAAGAGAAAGAAGAAGAGAAAGAAGAAGAGAAAAAAGAAGAGAAACAAGAAGTGCAGATGATGGAAGAGCAGAAGATGAAAGAGAAAAAGGAAAAGCAGAATGTAGAAGAGGGAAAGAAAGAGGAGAAAATAGAAGATTCAAGAAAGACTTCTTCAACAACGTCAACAACTTTGACAATTTCTACGACTTCTACGACTTCTCACATTTCTACGACTTCTCCAACAATCGAGAACTTGACAAACTATCCTTATCCGCTCTCCAGGTTATCGACTATGGCGACCTCTTTTGAAACTCAAAGATCCAATGAAGAAATGGTGGAACAACTGACCGAAGAACCCACGACTTTGGCTCCTATTGAAGTGGAGACAACCACCAAATTGAGAAAAATGGTCCCTAAATCGGAGAACCTGGAACCTCATTCCGAGTCCACAAAGGCAGAAGTGACTTTCATCAGGACATCTCCGAGCCAAAAGAATTCGAAGAGGACGACGATTGATTCCAGGAGTTCCTCTGGATTCAATTGTCTTGGGAAGGAAATGTATCGCTTCTATGGAGACAAAAGGGATTGCAGATTGTTTCATTATTGTTCGCCAGGATTCACTTCGACGCAAGTTCTTGACTTTAAGTTCGTTTGTGAGCAAGGAACTTACTTCGATGAGACGAGTCAGAGTTGTAGGCACGACTTCAAAAATCCAGACTGCACTGTGAGAATTTTCTGGTGATCTGGTGGTCTGCCTAAGTTGAACTCGATAGACATTTTTAATTCGTATTCTCTCACTGGAGAGACAACAGTGCGTTCCATTGCTTTTGGTATCTCGTGAATCCTATAAATTGTCTAATTGTAAGATATTTATATTTTATTGTATGGCTCCGTTTTTCGACGGGCTCTTCGTCTCGTAAGAATTGCCATAACCCTCATCTGTATGTTTGTGGATTCACATTTATTAAATTTAATGCAAGCTGCTGATCTGCAATTTGTGGATCAGCTCAACGAGTCGTATCGACTTCCGTCAGTGTTTAGGATTCGGAAAGGTCGATGGATTGTAAATTAATGTTCTATTTCTTCGTTGCTCAAGTATGAGATGAAGGAAAAGGTACACTTTGAGATCTACCATTAACTCATTGCTTAAAGTTTATCCCTCTCAGAAAATGTAGAAATGGAATTCTCCTGAGATAAGATCTTACAATTTTTATCCATCGAGGTGTTAGAGCTAAATGTAAAAAGGCGACCGTGTCGTTCTAAAAGTCAGACTGTTATACGACGAACTTTGATATCGAAAAAGAAATTTGTATACGCTAAAATTTTCTTAATTTATGTATATGTAAGGAGTTAATTTGAGATATATTTTTTTTATATAAATCTATAAAATGTAAGCCAAAAGGTACAGATAGAAGTCTATTTTTATCGAAGATTTTTTAAGTCGAAGTTAAGATTCTATTTTCAGTATATTCCGACCAGGTTTTTGGATCGTAAAACAAAAAGCTCTTAGTGCTATTATAAGCAGAATTGTACAGAATCTATGCAAATCCTGAACTCCTTTCAAGACGCATATAATAAAAGTAAATACTCCAGTATTTCTGAGATTAAAACACCTTTTTGTTTGACTTTCATAAAAGGTTCTTGTTAATCCTTGCCCTAGAGTCTAAGCCAGAAGATTTAGCACTCCAGTTTGGAAATCTGAAATCTAAAGGAGAATTTAGCTTTTTTTAAAACATAGAATGAATTTTTGTAGTTAGATCCTTGAACTTTTATAAAGAAAGAAATTCAGAGTACGACTCGCTTAGATGTATTATTTTTTAATGTAGAATATGGTATTTGTAATTTGTGTACCAACTGAGGTTCGTCCTATATTGCTCAAACGCACAATCGATACGAACGTAAATATACTTGGTATTATTTATAATAGTTTTTTTAAACGCTTTCACTTCTGTTGCGATTTCATGCTTAAATGTCATTTCCGTATTAAAAGTCAGGAGTGAAAGAGTTAATGTAGTCGTGCAAGTAAATGTACAGACCGTACGACTCAGAGGAATTGTGGTTGAATGGATATTTATTCAATCCTGTATTAGTTGGTATTCAGCTAGAGTTTTTAGTAGGACTAATTATTTTAGTCGATTTACGTACGCGCCGTTGACGACAAAGTACGATTCTAATCACAAAATATCACGCATCGATACTTTTCTCTTTTGTCCTCAAAATTATTCATTTTCATAAATTATTTGCTATAATTAAGGCTTAGAACGTGAATCTAATGCCTTCAATTGCTGACTTATTAAATAAAAATTTACTTTGTGCAATTTGCATTGATGTAGATTTCATCTAGAATTTCGAGTGAACAAATAATTTGACTGTTGCAACAGAATCTGCATCTTAATTAAAATACTCAGACGAGATGAACTTTTTGTTTAATTTAATTGTTTTGCACTTATGTGGCATGTAGATAATATTTAATTACCTTAGATAAGTGATTGCAAGGATTGCATGTATATTTGTACATTATATCGCCTGATGCGTTTTATAGTCAGCATTGAATTTTCGATTATCTATCAATGAAAGTAAGATTTATGAATGTCACCAAGTGTCACCAACGTAAATCTAAAACGTCCACTAGATATTTAGTTTATAATCAATAGATGTAATATTGTGAAAAAGTACTCTGTATAAATGTGTGATTTTTTATTTCTAAAGTTTCCAAATTAAAAAATACCAAGATAAATATACAATTTTTTATTTATGTAAATGATTTCTACAGTTCCATTTCCCTTAGTTCTTAATTCATCAATTGAACTTTAAGGTATTTAAACTACGAGCCCAAACGCAATATATGTTCTTTTTTCTTTCAACCATATTCTAATTTTATACTTTAAATCGGAATATTTCAAACTTTTAAATTTTCGCGGTGTCTACAGCTGTTATACCAACATTTTCACATAAAAACTGCTATGTAATGCAGAAACTCGAACTATCAACAGTAAACTTTCACGTTTCCTGTCAATGTCTTTTCGGGAAGTACACGCGCCTGAACTTCCCGTGTGTGGCGCTAGTATGAACACATGTTTGGACTTTGAAGAATCAAAAACCAAAAAATCAAAATCTGTGGACGAGTAATTAAGTTCAAACAAGAATTAATTTAACATCCTAATTAATTTTTATATTCTATAGTGCTTACAATTGTATATACAATTGTGAAGTATAAAACATACCTTTTAGTTTTTCACTAGGGACCATGAGGAGATATTCTTTTGATCCTAAAACAATTTTTTTACTGTAATGGTTGTTTGTCAAGCTTAAGCTCATATTTATATCATACGATAGTGCAAGAACACATATGAAAATATATGTAATTA
>CAJFCP010000077.1:103416-133076 GCA_904066005.1 Synergus itoensis | reverse complement strand
ATAATTACTGTTGGCTATATTCACTCAACTCACACGCTTTTCCACAAAATGGACAAAATGCTTCGAATTAACCTCAAAAAGTGTCAGTAAAATTTCAAAAATACTTCAAAATAAAGCTCTTTTTCAGCGAAAAAGCTGAAAAAGTTCAAGAAAGTGAGTCACCGGCAAAATAGTGTTTCAAAATTTGAAAACTTAAAAGAGTTATTAAAAATAAACATAACGTTCAGAAATATATATTAGCGAGTCACGATGAGTAGTTACAACAAAAAAGTATCTTATTTCTACAACCCCGAAGTAGGAAATTTTCACTATGGACCTGGACATCCTATGAAACCTCATAGACTTTCTGTAATTCATAGTTTAGTGATAAATTATGGACTTCACAGAAAAATGCAAACTTACAGACCCTACCGTGCAAACACGCATGACATGTGTCGTTTTCATTCAGACGAGTATGTTCATTTTCTTCAGAGAGTTACTCCGCAAAACATCCAGGCATACACCAAATACCTTAGTCAATTTAATGTAGGTGACGATTGTCCCGTTTTCGACGGATTATTTGACTTTTGCTCGATGTACACTGGAGCTTCACTCGATGGTGCAACAAAATTAAACCACCGAAATTGTGATATCGCTATTAATTGGAGTGGAGGTTTACATCACGCGAAGAAATTCGAAGCTTCAGGATTCTGTTATATCAATGACATTGTCATTGCGATATTAGAGTTGCTGAAATATTATGCGCGAGTTTTATACATTGATATCGACGTTCATCATGGGGATGGAGTTCAAGAAGCATTTTACATGACTGATCGGGTCATGACTGTTTCTTTTCATAAATATGGAAATTACTTCTTCCCTGGAACTGGCGACATGTATGAGATTGGCGCTGAAAGCGGGAAATACTATTCGGTTAATGTCCCACTGAGGGAGGGTATTGATGACGCGTCATATGTTCAGGTAATTTTAATTCATTTTAATTTACAATATCAATCTAATATTATTCATAGATGTATAGATTCCGAAATTTATTTCTGTATAATCGCATACTATTTCAGAATTAAATAATGAGTTGACTATTGATTATTGAACTAGTTTTCTCTCATTATTTTCAGGTTTTCAAGCCAGTCATATCACACGTCATGGAGTACTTCCAGCCCTCAGCAATAGTATTGCAATGTGGAGCAGACTCCTTAGCGAACGACAGATTAGGATGTTTCAGTTTGAGCACTCGAGGTCATGGAGAATGCGTCAAATTCGTTCGGGACTTGAATGTGCCACTTCTTGCTGTTGGCGGAGGAGGGTACACTTTGCGTAATGTTGCACGTTGTTGGACATATGAAACCTCACTCCTAGTAGATGAACAGATCAGCAACGAGCTTCCTTATACTGAATATTTGGAGTATTTCGCACCAGACTTTACTCTACATCCTGAGGTTGTGACACGTCAAGAAAATGCTAATAGCAAACAATATTTGGACTTGATCGTGAAACACACTTACGATAATCTGAAGATGGTGCAGCATAGTCCGAGTGTTCAAATGCAAGATATTCCTTGTGACGCCCTACCATCAGAGGATGACCGACACCCCGAACCGGATCCAGATAGCAGACAAAATACCCAAGACTTAGACAAGATTGTGGAACCTGCCAATGAATACTACTCCGGGGACAGAGATCAGGACAAAATGGATGTTAGTGACGCGTAGTCAGAAGCTAAGCTTTTTTCTGGATAACCATTGTAAGAATATTTTATCAAATGAACAGACTTAGTTATTTAATCTAGTTATTTCACCAGACTGGTGAAACTTTGTCGTAAATTATTGTATTAGTTTGTATTGACTTAAATTTTTCGGGTATCATATTTTTCTTTAAGGTGCGTCGACAAATCGTATATCATGATTTATATCTTTTAATAAATCTCAGATTCAGATTTATAAAGAGCAAGGGATTAAGAAACTACATCGAAATAATCTTGTACAAAGCCGATTGGCAATTCCAAATGTGCAATTTTTATTTTCGTTATACTGCTAAAGAAGGGGGGTTTCTATCAAGATATACATTTAAATATGCATATTTGCGCAGTTTTACTGCTCGTGATTTTATCTTTGTGATCTCATAATAATTAAAAGCCACATTTTTAAATTGAGATTACTAACAGTTTTTAAATGTGCTGTTGGAAATGTAGAACGTTTTCATGAAAGATACTTCATATTAACATATTTATGGTTTTGTTTTTCTAAATTTAATTAATCACGAATTCCCTTTAGCCTTATACTACTTCGACTGATTTAATTCTTTTATACAAATAATTTTTTTTATATTTTATGACTCATTGTAATTAATTAAATGAACTTCCGCTTTTGGATTTTTTTTATGAATATTTATTTTGTATCAAAATATTCTGAATCTAGATGTATATGACTGATACATATTTTTTGTATAATAAATCTTATAATTAATTTTTTAATTATTTGCTTTCAATGCCTTATTTATATTTATATAGAATATAGAATTGCTACAGGACCTGAAAATATAGTCCTGAAATATTTTAGTGTTACACAAATTTTAACTACATTAAAATTTTTTATTCCACAATTACAAACAATTTCATTTTAAACTTATTTAATTCTTATTGTTTTTAATTTGAAATTACACGTGATAAGTTATCGGAAATCCGCAAAAAACGAACTGATTTCGATAAATATTACCGCTAGAAAAGTAATAGAATTTTGACTTGAAAAAATCATAAAATTTTGAAACTGGATCTCTGTAGCAACCCTCCTATATAAATTAATATATGTAATTAAAATCTACATAAAGATTCATGTAGAATTTTAGAACACCTTAAACTCCACCTTGCACATACATTATAGTACCAGCAGAGTACCAGATAATACGGTCCTGACAAACATACATATGTACATATATAGTGAACCGCATTACTCAAATTACTTGTTTGAGTAATTTTCTTCAGCGCCTCGTGTTTCTGTTGTATACGCTGCGTAGTGCGCTAGTGCGTACAGTGATTGCAGAATTTACACCTACGCAAAACAAAAGTTTAATTCTTATAGAAAAGAAGGGAAAGAAAAAAAGAATGCTGTTTGTACAGTTTATGGGTGTAAAAAAATGCATTGGGTCGTTTTATACCAATAAGAGACATTTCTTACAAGATCTTCGTAGAAATTTCATCAATTTGGTGTTAAATGTTTGCTAGTAAGTTTATTTTAACTATTAACAACATATTTACCTCACAAATTATGGTGAGGAGTTAACAATGTCGTGAAATAGAAAGTAGAGTTTGAGCTGTCAAATTGTTTTAACCAAGTTTTTATTTTTAACAGAAAAGTTAATATATTATTCTACTTCTCTCGTTTAATAAATATTTAAAATCTTCACAAACGATTATTATATTCCTATTGGAATATAATGGCAAAAACGAATTAAACAAATTTACAATTTGAGGTTATGTCGCTAAGTTATGCTCTGTTTATTTTTATTTGCGTATAAATCATTGATAAGGATAAAAAGTAAAAGGCAGGGTGAGTAAAATTGTTATTTAATAAAAATTTCATCATATATTTTTTAATAAACTGGTTTTAATGTTATTGAGTTTTAAATTATAGTTTGGTTATTAAAATTTTTTTTCGAAAATCAAAATTCTTTAAGAATGTGAAACGATGCATTATAGGTAATTGAAAATTATTATTAAAATTTCGCCGATATCGACAACTCCTATTCGTGAACTATGATTCTAACAAGACACACTTGCAGGTGCAAAAATGTTCGACACTGACCTGGTGCCAATGTTTAAGCAAACCATAAATTAAGAATGAAAAACTCTCGACACCTACAAGACAATGAAGTCGATCAACAGATTATTCTGCCTATGCCTTGGGTTCATCGCACTACTAATTCTATTCAGAATTTACGACACATCAACAGAGGAAAGCGCAATGTACTTCAGATTGAAAAACGTTATCGAAAAGACTGTCCCCGGAGAAGTAGTAATATGCGTTGTAGCTTGTGGAGACCGATTAGAAGAATCACTAACGATGCTCAAATCTGCCTTAATATTCACCAAGAGACCTCTTCGCTTCATTGTTATATCAGATCTGAATTTAATGCAAGCCTTTTCTGAGAAACTTACTGATTGGAAAGAAATCTACAATAAGACATTCGATTTTGTTGTGAGACCTGTTGAATTTCCTGAAGAGGATAACGTTGTTGTATGGAGGAAACTTTTTAAACCTTGTGCTGCTCAAAGATTATTTCTTCCTGTGAGTATGAAATAATAATTTGTATTATTAAAACAGTTACATATCTTTTTATTTATTTTAATCATTACAGTACCTATTGTAAATGAAAAAGTTGAAAAGTAGAGAGGAGTTATGCAAATACTATTACCTAAGCGTCAATATTATAAATTCCATGTTCGCCGAAGTGTGAACTCGTGTGGAATCCTAATGAGAAAGCAGAAAGTATGAAAATTCTTGACTAAATAGTGTTGATAAAAGTATCCTCGCACTTTTTATAGCGCGTATAATATTCTTGAGATACATGTAAATTATGCACTCATAAACAATAATAGGTATTCTTCATCGCAGGCCTGATTTCAATTTCCTCTCTTAATTCTCAAAAGCATGAAATTAGATTGATTGAAGAAATTACTTTTCTAATGACTAAGTAAAATAAAATATATTTTCAGACGCTGCTCAACGATACGGATTCAGTTCTCTATATGGATACAGACACCTTATTCCTCTCTCCACCAGAAGTAATCTGGGATGAATTCAAAAACATGAATTCAAGTCAATTAGCTGCCTTGAGTCCAGAACACGAGGATCTCAACGTTGGCTGGTACAACAGATTCGCGAAACATCCCTTTTACGGAAAACTTGGAGTCAATTCTGGCGTAATGCTGATGAATTTAACTCGAATGAGAAATTTCAGATGGTCAGAATACCTCGTGCCAATCTACAAACAATACAAGTTAAAAATAACATGGGGAGATCAGGATATAATCAACATTATTTTCCATTATCATCCCGAAAAGCTTTACGTGTACTCTTGCAGATATAATTATAGGCCCGATCATTGTATGTACATGTCGGTTTGCAACGAAGTAGAGAAAAAAGGAGCGTTAGTTTTACACGGTTCGAGAGGCACTTTTCATTCTCAAAGGCAACCGTCATTTAGAGCAGCTTTTAAATCTGTTCAAGAATACCAGCTCAATACTGATCCGTATGAAAATTTTTTACTGCCAATGAAAAATTATTTATCACTAGAAGATAAGTCCAATTGTGGGAAAGTTGTAGGCGCTTTTCTGGTTCAGCCCGAGTTGCATTTGAATCCGCCTGCTATGTGAATAACATGTATATCGAAATAGTATTGTATAAAAATCATATTTCTGAAACAAAGTAATAAGAGATTATAATTAGGAAATTTGTAATTGAAAGTAGACAAGAATTGTTAGCAGATAGAAATCACTCCGTTCGATGCGAGTAAACTTTACATTTACAGTAAACATTTCTATCTTATAGTTTCTAATTGAAAGTATTAAAACCTTTTTTTTATTAGTACTCTCTTTATTAGCTCTCTTGTACTTATAGTTTTATTCTTGCCTCGTTTGGATATATATATATATATATATATATGTATGTATGTATGTATGTATGTATGTATGTATATATATAAGGTGACGCAATATAATTTTTGCATTTGCAATTACTACGCGACTGTGATTTATGATCTTTTTGTTGTTTACTACTCTCATCATTAAGATTATACAATGTATTATTGTAAATGATTGGTGCCAAGAGGGCTACTCAGCCTTAAATTTTTAAAATATACTATTATTATTATTATTATTATTATTATTATCATATACTTTGTAAATTTTTTAAAAGCCCATAAAGCTGGAAAAAAACAAGACAGTTTGAAAGTTCAATTAATTAATTAATTAAAATAGTAATACTGATACAATTTTTCCTCAAGTTAGGTTTTAAATTTTATCTAGAAAAATGTGTTTCAATCAGTTACTCCCCTGTTTCTCAATGTAACCGTTTTTTGCACGGGAAGAGGTTGCAGCTGTCGGAGGGGTTTAAAAAACCTGGCCGAGGGAGAGAGAGAAACAAGCCTCTCTAAATTCCGTTCATACGAGAGAGATGAATGTAAAAGCAATGACGTCATAGTCCCCCGCTCGCTAAGAGTCCCCACACCCTAAAACTCGCAATCGAGGTAGCCTATGAGTAAAGGAATCTTGGGTGAGGCTCGGGGACGGGGCCTGACTTAACTTTCAGTTACCGATGCACCGTTTGTCGATGCGTTTGGTTGTCGCAGTCCGTTTATTGCTTACGTGTCCGCCTTTCAATATGTCGTGAAGAGTGAATTGAACACTATCCAAGGATTAATCCCTTTTAAAAAGTCTCAAAGCCCAAGGAAGAAAAATCTTGTAATTATTTATAATAATTTCAGTGACGATCGGTAAAACAAGACCGAATACGAGATGATTGAAGCCTTCGAATCTCACTCTGCGTCCTCTTATCAATTTTCTGACCTCGATCGACCTTCTTCACTGCGAAATGAATTCCTACAGAGACACGTTTTTCTATTTCCTTCATCTAGTACGTGAGCCAGCAACAACTGAAAATCGGCAGAGTGCTCGATTTCAATTCAAGTTCGAATAAATTTCCAATTTTTAGAGCAGATAAACTTAATGATTTAATAGAAAATCTGATATTGCTAGAAGGACGAGAGGGACGAGAGTAACGGTTTCACGTCGACCAAAAGAAGAGCAGATGTACGCCACTGGATACTTGATGGGCGCAACAAGTGGTCGAAGATTCGAACGATTGGTTGCACATGGAGAGCGAAGACACTGTGGCAGATAATTTTTTTTCTCACGCGATCAAGAGACGAAATGTGTTGTGGGTTGCTTTCACCACTCTCTTACGCAGAGATGACATCTGAGTTTCATTGTCCTCTTAACCCGCATAATTGAGCTCATCTCAAAATGTGTTATTTATGAACTGCTTGTTGCTATTTACGACCCAGGCGAGTCACCAAGTGTAAAACGATTCTCAGATATTAGAGACGGTCTTATCAGGACACTATCTTCTGAGATGATTCACACGATCTGATAAAGGAGATTAAACGTCCCCTTGGAAGAGACAGAACAAATTCAAGAGTTGTAAGTTGATCACCCAGGTCTGAGGATAGAACTGCAGACAAAACTGAGGATATTCAAGTCCAGGGTACCAGCAGCTGAATCTACTTTGTAATTAAATAAACAGTCAGCAATCTTGACTCTCATCTATATATATATCTTTACTAACAAAGTTGCTTCGAAAATTATGCGTTTCCAGTGGCTCTAGGATTGATCATAGATAGAGTGACCATGATGAAATTCAAGTCGCTGTTTCGCAGAGGACATCATAGCCACCAGTCTCAACAAAAACAGCCCCCTCGCCACCGTCAGAACCATAATCAGCAACTGCAGCAGCAACAGCAACAAGTGGCGCCGCCGTCACAAGCCTCGTCGAGCGGTTCGCCGCACGAGGACATGTCGAAGATATCAACCGAGGGTGCAGCCGCAAGTGTAACGTGGCTCTCGACTTCCTCGGTGGGTCGGGAGTCAGTGCCGACGACGGTGGGTGCCTCCGGGAAGAACAACACTCTTCGAGGTCAGCCACAGCACCCAATGAAGGGAGCGCCTCTGACGAAGGGCTCCTACGAGAGGATGCAAGAGCTCGAACGAGAGAACGGACTTCTTCGGAAAGAACGTTCGCATCTCGAAGTCAATTTGCGAAATGCGACTACTTGTGACGCTAGGAGACTCGATGAGCATCATGCGGAACTTGCGCTACTCAAGGTAAAATAATTATGTTGTGCGCCGTTGCCCCTTGAAGTAGTTCTTTCCGCTTCGTGATGCACGCGATTTAATGACCGCAATACCCAACTCTAGTGTTTACATCGTCCCAGAGAGTTGTTTAGATCTTCTTGACATCTTCTTCCTGAGAACCAGTTCCTCCAGTATAGAATTCCTCTTTCCTGAAAAGTTTCAGTAAGACGATTTGAAGTTAAAATATTTTCTCAAAAAAAAATTTAATTAGATTAAGAATGTCCTAATACCTATAAACAAAGAGTGGCAATTTAATGAATGGAATATTTGCTTGACTCATTCTTTAGATGCCTTTTAAAAATTACAAAATTAGGTTTCAGTTGCAGTACCTATAGATTTACTTTAACAGCACATAATTTTCCTTTTAGTTCTCTGGATTGTGAGAATTTCAGGTAATTAAAAATTAAAATTCAAATCCTAAAATCAGACTCTTCTTCTCTTAAATACATAATAATTATTCATTCTGCCCATGCGTCATCTAATGAGACACTGATAGAGAAATATTATTGTCTTAAAGATAATATTTTCTTCAATGAAGTTTAAATATACCTCTTAGTTGCAACACGTTATGCAATCGAAAACACGATATGAAAATGAGAGACAATTCATTGAACTGCGCCTTATTTGTCTAGAGTCTGTAGAGGATATAATTTCCTTCCGTTAAATACATAATTCCTTATCGAAATTTATTGCATAAGAAAATACATTTTATTTCTTAAATTTAAATGATATAAAAGAGTAGGTACGACATTGCCTGGGCAAGTCGATTTGAAGTATATTTCTTAAATCTCTTCAAATAATTATAATATATAAAGTTACGTTACATAAACGATTGTATATAGTGCTCATTTTATTTATATTATATTTGTTTACATTTATTAGATTTATATTGAAGCAAAAACTGAAAGTACCAAAGAGTGAATCATACAGAAGCAATTAATATATTATTTCTTTTCTTGTCATATTGCGGTATCATTACGCAAATAAATCCTTGGTATATTATTACGTGAATATTGAAATTGACGGTATTCAATAATTCAACTTATAATTTTACGCCTGAGGCGTAACAATCGTGCACGAATACATCTTTTGCACTGGAAACTAACATTCCATGAATTTCTAATTCAGTGCCAAGAAAATGTATTTGCAGATTAATTTAAACTTCAATTGGAAATAAAGATCCTATTTTACATGTTGCTAATAATAAATACTTAATAATGCTGTATTTGTTGCTAGGCGACGGCTCTGTTGTCACCATTGCATACTAATTTAGCAAATTTAGCACCCCACCCCTTGGAACTTAGAATTTGGAAAATCCATGTTTTAACATTATTTTTTTGTTTTCAAATTACTCAAATAAACAAACCTTTTATGAATAACTGAAAACAAAACCACTAAACTTCAAAAAGTATTATGGAATTTTTAAAGAATGACAATCTAATTTTAGGAGAAATACTTTTTTAATCTATACTTACATCTGCTTACATCTGGGCGCCAGCTTTAGCAAAAAAACAAAACAAAAAACTTGATTTCCTTTCGTCTTCTTTTTCTTGTTGTATCCCCATCCCATTTTCTAAATTAACGAAGAAGCATCATAATTTATTCGATTAACGCCTGTAGAAAGCTTTATATAAAGAAATAATTGCGAAAACGATGTACTAAATTGATTAGAAAGTTTATTTTCGCTCATGCTCTTCTTGCTCACTGCTCACCACTACACTTATAGCTGCTAATTTCTAGGTTATGTTCGCACAGTCGTTTTTTTCGTTTTTTTTCTCAAAACGAATTGCTTCCTTGCCAGTCAAGCAATGACAAAATTTCGTTAAACTTGTTCAGTGTTGTGTCAATTCTGTATAGGTCGGAATTAGCAAATTAATGTTGTTTTATCGTGAAAAGAGAGCAAAAGTTAATCAAAGAAACTAGAAGGGAACATGATAGAATGTAGTTTGGATCCGACAACGGTAAAGTATATATAATATATATGTATATCTTTGCTTAGGTTAGGTTCTCTTGTCTTCTAAGTTTCTAAATTTAAAAGAAAAAATTACCTTTACACATACGGTTTCTTCATCATTTAATTTCATAGTCGCTTCTTTTTGTATTGATTATTTAAACGCTGAAATAAGTTTTTACGTGAAACTTATATGAGAAAAGTATATTGTATTGCGCTTTATAATAGAGGTATAATAGGTTTTAGTATGGATTTTCCAAAGCTTATTAACTTTACGCGCGCTTGTTATATAATTATATCCTATCGTACCCTTGGATTTACAGCAGTAGTCTGCAAAAATTTGAAAACTATGTAATCATCTACAGTGTTTCAAGTAGTAGAAACTTACGTAGTTTTTCCATGGTATTTAAAATTTCCCTTTTGCCACGAAATTACGCAATAAGTTGAGTTTTGAAATTTAATAACAGAATTTGATTTTTAGAAATTTGTACTTATTGTCTAATTTCTTAGGCTTGGAATTACAAATTATTTAATTTATAATTTACAACTTTGTATTCAGTTATTAAAAAATATGCTTAATGTATTGTTTTTTTTTTCAGGATCAACATAATTCTGATCTAGAGCGTCTCACCAGGGAGAACGAAGCGCTACGATCTCGAATACAAGACGTTTCGCACTCTCCGTTGTCTGATTCAGAGAAGCAGCAATTGTTAGACGCAGCCAGACCTCAGAACTCTGGCCCTGCTTCAATCATCATTCAACAAGAAGAGAGTTGCGCGCCTACAAATGTACCTCGAGAAAAGACAGAAAACACAGGACCTGAATGGGATAAACGATCGTCGGTGTCAGAAGTATCCGTTACCTGTTTACAGGACAGAATTCTACAGATGGAGGAAACCCATTATTCCACTAACGAAGAATTACAGGCAACTATTCAAGAACTTAGCGACTTACAGGTAATATTTTGACTTAGACTTCAATTCGCTTTTATTTTCTAGCATTTACTCTCTAAACCATTCACACATAATGAATAAAAAAAACAAAAAATTATGTTCTATAGGCGCAGTTGTCTGAACTTCAAGCCGACAACGATAGGTTAAACGAGGAAAAAGGTGTCTTACTTGAATCTCTCTGTAGACAAACAGAAAAACTGGAAGACTCTCGTTCCAAAGTAGATACATTACAAGGACTTCTCTTAAGAGAAGAGCAACCACAGAAAGCCTGGAAAGGATATAACACAGAAAGAGAGCAGAAGCTGGTTGATCTGCTCAAGGTGAATAATTAAAACCTCTTCTAAAATTTACTCTTTAACTGTCTTTAATAATTATATTCTTTTCTAATAGTCTAAATCCCGAATTATTAATTGCAGAGCGCTCAAGAAGAACGAGAAAGCTTGTTAGAAAAGCAGGAGGAGTTAACATCGGAGTTAAAGAATCTGAGAGCAACAGTTGAAGCAACAACAGCAGAAGCTGATAGTCTTACGAAGCGTGTTCACTTTTTAGAGTCTACTATTGACGCTGTGAGTGTTGAGAAGAAGGTTTTGGATCTCGAACTAGCAGAATCGAAACAAGATGGAGCAAATAGAACCATCGAGATAAATAGGTTAGCGACTCTTCTAGAAAATGCGAGGGCGAAGATCGAAGAATTGGATCAGTCAAGACAGTTGGAAAGCAAAAGCGAGGCAGACGAAATGCTGGACGCTGCTCGTAGGGAAAAAGATTCGCTCGAAACACAAGCAGCTGCTTTGCAAGAACAGTTGGCGCGTTCATATTGCGACCATGATCGGTTGCGGGATCAATTTTCGCAGCTTCAAGAAGAATACAAGGTATTCATAACTTAATCGCAATATTAAATATTTGTTATTTTTTCTTACTAAAATTTAATTCACCCTTTTTACTTCTAGGTGGCTCGCAATAATTCCAAGTCCGTTGTAGAGAATTTGGAATACCGACTCAACCAATCAAAAGAAGAGAGATTATCATTGAATACGGAATTACAATTGGTTCGAGATTCTCTCTCTGAGCTTCAGGCTCAATGTCAGCGGCATTTGGAAGACAAACGAGAGTTGAAGGCCGCTTTGAGTGAGTTGCAACGAAGAGAAAGAGACGCTCAGACCCGTCAATACGAACTTGAACGTGCCCTAGCGGAAGAGCAAAAATTACGTCAAGAGGAAAGCGCAGAGTGGGAACAATTTCAGACTGATTTATTGATGACTGTTCGAGTTGCGAATGACTTCAAAACTGAAGCACAGAGCGAGTTGGAAAGAGTTGTCATGGAGAATAAGGCGCAGAGAGATAAATTGAGAGCCTTAGAAGCACAACTCGACAAACTTAATGACCCAGGTAAACTTAAAGTCATAAGCACCTTTCTCTAACTTCGTAATCTTTTATTTTTATAAATACTAAATTTTCTACCGTTAAATTATAGCAAATCAGAAAAATGCGATGCCACCACCAAATTCGAGGTTTGCCACCACTCCGACTGAAACGCAGCAATGCGTTCTTACAAATGTTCAGCAGGAAATTGCAAGAAGTCGTAAGGCCAATATATCGCGGCAAGATTCTAGACTTTCTGTTAAATGTTTGATAGAGAGTATAGAAAATGCGACCAAACAGGCGAAAGCTGGTAAGTTGATTTAGATTACTTGTAATTTATGTCTGCTTTTTGAAAATATGTATTTGTTAAGCAGTTTTTTTTTACTTTAATTAAATTTCCAGGACCTGGAAGTCGGAGTAGTTCTACCTCATCTCTTAATTCGATAGGAACCAATGATGTGATATCTTTAAAGGCTCCTCTTAGGGATCAGCAACAAATCTCAAATCTCATTTGTCCAACGATTTCTACTAACAATAATAATAAGAATCAATCTCCCGTTGGAAAGAAGTCATTTTCTGGTAAGCTGAATCTAATATACTTTGACTCTGTATCAAGTATTGACTGTTTCTTGAAATAATATTAAAATTTATATTTGTAGATTCAAAGCCGTCTGGGCCAGTGGTTTTAAGTCCAAGTCAATTGCTGGATACGGCAGCTATCAATGCCAAAACAATAGACTTCGTGCGAAGAAATAGCGTAACCGATTTGTCAGATCGGAAGGATCCGCTCTGTGGTCTTGTGAAAAATGGTGGATCCAGGAGAAACGCTTTGCTCAAGTGGTGTCAGAATAAAACAATAGGTTACCGCAATATAGACATTACAAATTTCAGTAGCTCTTGGAACGATGGACTCGCTCTCTGTGCAATTCTGCATACATATTTGCCCGATAAAATTCCTTATGATTCTTTAACGCCAACTGAGAAGAAGAGAAATTTCTCGATTGCCTTCTCTGCAGCGGAAAGTGTCGGAATATCGACGACTTTGGTAGGTTCGACTTAAAAAAAAATTTCAATCTTACCATTTCTTAAATTGTTGTTAAAATTAAATTTGTTCATTGCAGAATATAGGAGACATGTGCCAATTGGAACGTCCCGACTGGCAGCAGGTTATGACCTATGTGACCAGTATTTATAAATATTTTGAGACGTGACTTTTCAAAAGCAGGGCATCGCCCCGTGCTTCTTCCTGGAATGAGAAATACGCGAGGAGGATACGTAAGGCATCTAGTCAACTACACAGCGCAAGAAGAGCTTCCTCAAGAAATGGAAGTTGGAGCATGATCATTTTTAAGTCGTAGACAAGAATCCTTATAGAGTACAAAGTCTGAGAATTCATAAAAAAGGATGATAGTGTCAGGACTTGATTCACGGGTTTCATAAATACGTGAACGCAATGTTGTGAATTTACATAGCTTCATTCGCGTGCTTTTAATGCACTGTTGATATATTTACGACACGCCGAAGCTTTTTTTTTTAGATGGAGATGAAACGACCGGAGGTATTTTTTTCAAAATAAAGACTACATTTTTTATAGAAGAAAGAGTTGGTAATTTATATTTCATATATTCATGGTACCTGGCCTCATTTTCTTTTTAAATATTAAAAGTTTTATTATTTGGAATGAGATATGTAATGAAAACTCAAAATTAGTGAGCAGCTGTTTATTTAATTATTTTCACAATCAACAAATATGAATTTGTTCAAAAATCTAGATGAAGATTTCACAGTCCTAGTTCGGTATATATATATACACATTAACTGTAAATTCCTTGTTTGACGTCTTTAAAATGTATACAATTCTTTTTTCATTTAAAAACTATTCAAGAAAAAAAGCGACTATTGCAGTCTTTGAAAATCTAAAAAAAAACTATTTGATTATAAAACTCTAAATCTTCACCTTAAAGAAATTATACCTAAGTATAAAATACAAAGAAAGTTTGAGCTCTTTTTATTTCCTCTTATACAGTAATACTGTTTTTGGAAACATAAGACACAAAAGTGGCATGCAGAAAAATTCAATTTTTTAATTTGGGAGGCCATATTTTGTATAACTATGTCACGCTAAATACGTTTCGCAATTATGTTATGTTACCCAATTTATGAAAAGTCAAGTTTTTAAAAACTCTGAAAGCTCTAGTACTATTTGTAGAGAGATGAAAATACTGACTAAAGTAAATCGACAGATTCATGGTTAGCATTTCATTTTTAAAATCTTTTATGTGCGTTTTTAAACAAATGCAAAAATGCTTTATTTTGCAATCTTTCGATATTACAAATCGTAATGAAGATTACAAAATATAATTTTCTAAAATTCTACTTAACTTTAATCTTAACAAAGAAAGTTTTTTTTAAGTGGTTAAGGTAATCACAGTAAAGAGAAATAAGATTATTTACTATTTGGACTTAAATAAACGCATTGCAAAATTGAAAACTTGTAATAAAATGAAAATTGTTGTAAATAGACTGAAAATGTACTTTAGAAACTCGATACTTACGTCATTGAATTACTTTATATCATATTTGAAGATAAATGGAATTTCATAAAGTATCATTAAATTTAAATACGTAGAACACAATTTGCTCAAAAGTCTTAATAACTCTAAATGATTTTCTATTGCTTAAAAATACTTTATTCCGTTTTTGGAATGTAAATTTCATAATCGATGCAGCTAGATAATTTTGAGATACTGCTTTAAAAAAAAATCTGGATACCAAATTTTTAAATTATTATAAAAACTTTTATTTAATTTTCATGCACATTTTTTTTTCATAACATACATAAATCAAGACCAAAGAATGTGCAGATAATTAGGAAGTTTTGAAAAAAATTTAGGGTGCGAACACTATGTTCATAAAAACAAAAACTTGGCTTTCAAAGATTAGAAAAGTAAGTATCAATTGCATGGTATCTCTAAGATATCTCTTGAGAAAAAAAGCAAAGCCTCAAAATTTTCAACTTGAGATGTTGTATTGTTTTTTTAATATGATGTGTCAACTGTCAAAGTATGAAATTCACATCACAATTTTTTTCAATTTTTTTTTAATGCATGCATATGAAAAACTCACAACTTTCTCGACATCTTTGATATCAGTGGTCTTCAATTCTTTTAAAAAATCTACCTAGTATTCCTATCATAAGTAACTCATAATTTTGATCTTATAAGCTGGCGTTCTTTCAATAAAAAAGGCTACGTCCAATTCTCCGCATTTAGAAGTGAGATTTTATAATAAAAACACGTAAAAATTTGTGAAATTGAAGTAAAAGTAAATTATAAAACCTCCATCAAATCAAATGAATCCAATAATTACTGTAAATTAATTTGAAGAACTCACGTAATAACACTGCATTAAGATTTCATGATTATTTAAAAATACCCACACCTTAGGGTTACATGCTAAGATTATAAAGATATCTCTTTAAACTCTGTCGCAATTTTGATACGAGTGCGTTTAATTAATTATTGAGACACTTTAGTCTTTAAATCAAAAGAGTTGCCATCAATTTTTCAATTTTTACACAAAAAACTGGAAGCGCGTAGGTAATAGAAATTGAATAAAAATATAATTATGAATATATTTGTGCGGAATAAATTTAATACTGAATAAAATATATAGTAATTAAATCAGTTCAATTTGTACTTTAATCAGAGGGAACTAGGAATAATGTAATAAAAACGAATATCTTTATGGCTTCTCTTTTGACTTATGAAGAAACTAAAAACTAGAATTAACGCTCTTAGGGGCCATCCATAAACCATGTAGTCAGTTTAGGGGGAGGGGGGTATGGCAAAATTCCACGCTTTTCCACGAGGGGGGCCGTGGGGGGGTCGGGCTAGAATCCACGTGGATATATTATTTATATTTTTATAAAACATGTCAACGTGGACTGAGTAGGGGGGGAGTGTTCACAAAATTTCCACGGCTGTCCACGATGGGGGAAAGGTGGGTCAAAAAGTTGTGAAAAACTGTCCACGTGGTTTATGGATGGCCCCTTAGTACAAAATTTAACGCATACGTTATAAAAATCGATCATTAACGTAAAGAAGAAATATAAAACGCTATCTAGCAAACCCTAACGATAACAGATGAACTGAAAATATGGCATTTAGTCTCAGTTGCAGCCTGAGGGTGGTTTTTATAGAATTAGTACCTATTCAAATTTAAACTCGATCTATCGCGTCATTTGCTTCTCCATTGGCAGCTATTTTGTATTTCCTTTGTGGTTGATTAAACATCGTCTGTAGTGGCACATGCAATAATTCTACTACTTGAATAAAGTTGGGCTCTGCAACAGCAAAATTTTAATTATATAAATGAAGTTCATATTGTCGGTATATATCTGATGATTAAAGACAGGATTTATGTTCATGAAAATGTTGAAATTATGGGATGAAAAGCTTGAAATTATTATATTATATTATAAATTACTGTTATGAATGATTTTACAAATTTGGAATTTTTACGACTTGTTTACTCTTAAAATTCAAACCTTGACAGAATCTATTAAAAAAATGAGCACAATTTTCTTCATACTCTATATAAATTTAACCTTAAAATAACTCTAAGAAAATTGAAAAATATCCATTATGCAGTTCACATAAAGTGTCCATAGTGATAATAAGAAAAGTAATATGATCTCACCATTTTCCGGTGTAATAAATCCATGTCTGATCATAAAGTCTAGTGCCACTGGGACCGAAGTCGTTTTGAAGCTAGGGGACAGAACACGCTCCAAACATTCTCGGACTGGCAGTAGTTCGAAGGTTTCAACCTCGCCATCTCCATTTTTAGGTACAAAATCGGGAGGTAGTTCCAAATCATAGATAAACTCGGTGTTGGGGAATAATCCTCTGTCACACTCAAAAAATAAAGAAACACATCCTGCGCTTTTAAGCTTAGTAATCATATTTTTGGGAATACCGGCTTCTTCTCCTGCCTCTTTTATCGCAGTTTCGTGAATTCCGAAACCGACACTCAGGCCTCCACTGACGAAATTGTCCCAATAACTAGGCCACGTTTGTTTCGTTGGGCTCCTCTTTTGCAACCAAATCGAAAGTCCCTTCACGGGATCCATGACATAGCCGTTTATGTCTACTCCATATTTTCGAATTCCAAATAAACCTGACAATTTGAATTTTTATTACTTCTCATTCCTTTAAATAATAATTTTCAAAGTATAAAAATACGTACAAGTAGCAGATCGATCCATTTTAAATAAAGGCTGTGTGTTAAATTGGGTTCGGACATCATAGTATTCTTCTCGCCAGCCTCTTAAGGTAATAAATTTACCCCCTGCTTTCCATTCTCTCAGAACCTGATCGACTTTTTCACTTCGTTCTGCATAATCTCTGAAGGCTGGATTCAGCTGAACATATTCTGGTTGAACTTGAAACACCTACGAAAATTTTTTATATAGAGGACTCGTTTGAAATAGTTTTTTTTTTTTAATTTCTTTGTAGTATTACCTGTGGATAGTTTAGTAACTCTTTCATCACATCGGGTCTCACGAGACCAACTTGCTGACCATCGACTACAAATGCTCTGCATTCGCCCGAATGGAATCCTAAAAGTAGTTATATTTAGCAATTAAACTTATTTTTTTATTTATTCTATGATAAGAAATATTAAAAATTATATTTTTTCAATCTGTAAAGCGTTCTTATCTCTTTTTTTATTTGTCAGGGGCCATTCACAAGACCTTAAATGTATATACTTAAAGTAGTAGTAGATCATTGAACTTATTTTCATGAAGAAAACTAAGTCTGAGACCCTAAAAAGATTCATATTGATTTTTTGATTGGAATTATGAATAGAATTTTTTTTTAAAAGTGAATTTAGTGTGTATCACGTGATGGAATACCTGACCTCATTTCTCGTCACGTGATAATTACATGATAATCACATGTTTTAAAATATTACTTATGCCCTCGAAAAAAAAAAGTTTTTTTTTGACTACAATACGGAACCGAGGCCTTAAAAAAATTTTGAAAGCGTATATTATTTTTTATTATTTAGAATTTAAATTTTTATAAATGTCTTAAGTATTATTGAATATTATATTTAAAAAATGAAGATAAAAAAGGTAAAAATAAATATTAATCTCAAATTTCATTATTTCTATTAATAAAATTTTGCTTCATCTTTATAACATCATGAATTATAACATATTTAGATGATCATTGCAATGATTTTCAAGATTGTCAAAGCTCCGAATTTTAAGTTGTACAATTAGAAGCCTTCGCAGAAATAAATACTTATATTATAAGAAATAGTTACATAATATGTAATTCACAATAGCGTCAAAAGGAATCTCAATCTCTTCCCTGAAAGAAATGGAGCAATCGATGAAAGAAAGAAATGTTTACAAACAAGATTTGAAAGCACGCGATATTCATAACCCTCAAAAGGAAAATAATGAATAGAGTACTGAAGAAGGAAGTCACGAATCTAGAATTCAAGGTAATCTGTTGAAGCAAATATTATAAGCTAAATAGTACAAAACCAAATGGCAACTATTTTTACTTTCAAGGTGGAAGCTCAATAGCAGTGCACCTGTCACTTGACAGGAACATATCTTCATAAGAAAACTGCACCTTTTTCTTTGTTCTAAAAATTCTGGAAAACCACTAATTATTATCAAGCATTATGGCTTTCTCAAAATATATAAAAGAAGCCTTAATTCTTATCCCGTAACTTTTTTAATACGTACACAAAAAGTTATCTCTATAGGCTACAGAAACAATAAATATGTCACTTTTGTCAAAAATTTTTCAGAAAGCTCAAAAGTGCAACCCTTGAAATTTGAAACTTAAAATAAAAATTTCCAATAAAAAAAAGCGAAGTTTAGTAGGAAAAATAGGAAAGAAAAGATATGTATAGTCGAAATCGATATTTTGGTGGAGCTAGAAAGTCAGGGTTTTTCGTTTATAATGGAAAGTAGTGTATGGTGAAGAAGTTTGGGATCGATATCCTTGCTTGGTTTGAGCGGTTTTTCTTACCTGACAGGTAGAAGCAATTGCATTTTTTTGCCAAATGTAATAAACGCGATGTCGATTCCGCAACTGTACCGGCCATGTTTCACGGCTGTCAAGCAGCTGCAAGCAACAAAAGTCGGGAGAAAGCAGCACAGCCTCAACAGCGTGTGTTATACGTTATACGTCACGCGAGTCACCACGAGTCACTGCGTGTATCTCCTGCGCATTCCAGTTTGTTTTTTTTCAACTACACCAAGGGGTGTTGTTTCTTTACTAATGGTGCATTTACACCTCTGCCTGCCCGACCGGTGTAGACAGACCACGAAGGAAATTCGAGAAATTCTGCCATTGGCTGAAATTTGAATCGCGCGCCAAATTTTGACCAATGACAGTATTTCTCTAGCGAAAAGCCAATGTGTGCTTTCATTGGTCAAAATTTGGCGCGCGATTCAAATTTCAGCCAATGGCAGAATTTCTCGAGCGAAAAGCCAATGTGTGCTTCCATTGGTCAAAATTTGGCGCGCGATTCAAATTTAAGCCAATGGCAGAATTTCTCAAACGGAAAGTCAGTGAGCACTCTCAGGGCCGTCAAAAAGTAGCCTGGGGGGGCATCAAGGGGCACTGCTCCCCCCTCGAAATGATAAATAAAAAATATTTCATACAAGAACGATGGATAGTCAGTGGCGGATTTACATAAGGGCACATGGGGCACGTGCCCAGGGGCCCCCACAAGATAGGGGCCCCCGGCCCCCACAAAATAAATATCCTCTTTTTTTCACTCTTTTTCATTCTTTTTTCATTCAAATATAAAAAAAAATATGCAATAAATATTGTGTAATTTGTAATATTTTAAATCCCTTACAAGGGGGCCACCACACTATTAGTGCCCAGGGCCCCGCTAAACTTAAATCCGCCGCTGTGGATAGTCGGCTTTAAAACCGCTGGTAGTGTATTTAATTTGTGCTCTTACAAGAACTTGTGTTAATAAACTCCATTTCAACACAAAATGTCTGGATTTGACGACGACAATCCCTTCGGGGATAATAATAAAGAGGAGATAATATTTACTTACAAACTTTCTTTCGCATTTAATTGATTAAAAAAACTCTTCGCAACACTCATCTGTAAATGATATAGCGTTTGAAATCTGAAATATTCATTTGAGAGCTGGGCAATTTTTATCTATTTTTACATGTATTATATTATAAAAATTAAATTCATTATCATAATTTTAAATTTCAACTATAAAAAACTCTGTTTATTTTATTTTAATATTTAACAGTATTTAAAATTCCTGCGCCATATTCACATTTTCCGCGGCCAAATTCTTCGGAAAATTGGTCGTGTGAAATTGTGAATAACCTGTGGGGACAATTGTCTGCCTGCACCAGTCGGGCAGGCAGAGGTCTAAATGCACCATAAACGTACGAAACTCACAAAAACGTTGTATGTATTGAGCTCTTATCAATGCCGG
Source organism: Synergus itoensis (assembly GCA_904066005.1). Classification (NCBI taxonomy): domain Eukaryota; kingdom Metazoa; phylum Arthropoda; class Insecta; order Hymenoptera; family Cynipidae; genus Synergus; species Synergus itoensis. The sequence continues at coordinate 112,399 of CAJFCP010000077.1, read as the reverse complement.
AAGGGCGTATCTGAAAATTAGAAGTCTACATACCTCCCCCACTCTCTCGGAAACACTATTATATGCATTCAAATTTAAAAAATTAGTTTTCCAATCCTTATTTATTGATTTTTTGTTTCTTCAAAATGTGAAATATTTGAAAAAATAATACAAACATTATATTTACAGACTACAACTTGCTACAGGTATACACATTGGATTTTGAAAAAGCTATATGGAGTAATGCTCCTGTTCAATGTTTTTTTTTTCGCTGCTTACGTGTATGCACGTGTATGATTCAACTCATACAAGTTGTAAATATGTAGTTTTGAAGAGGAAATATTACGTTCAAAACGGTAACACAACGGTAATAACATTATTCAGATACAATTTTGAAGAAATTAAAGAAACTCTGGTGAATTTAGATCAATTAAAAAAAAATTCAAGAAAATTCAAAGGAATTTTTGAACATTATTGTAATCCCATCGAAATTTAATTATAATAGATACTTTTTATGACTGAATATAAAACTTTGTAAAATATTTGTTCTGTTTAAGTGAACATGGTTCTTAGCTGAAACGTCATTAGAGTGCTTTGTTTTAATAATACAGCTGCAAATTATTAAACGAATAATCTAAATAGTCTACCGCTTCTCCTTCTGAAATAAGTAAAAATTTTAGAGATAATTCTAGTCTAATCGGTGCATATTCAGCAGCTGTTGTTTTAAATTGAATCACATGTTTTATTCACGAGATTATACACGTCGACCCAATATCGGATTTCTATACAAATACTTGATAATTATACATTTAAAAATATTTAAATGGCGGAAAACAAATAATTAACATGAATATCATGAAAAATGTCTTAAGCATTAAGAAATTTGACTTTAATTTGAAAAAACCAGTCTACGCAATTTTATTCTTTTTTTGAAATATACGTACAGGGTGTATCTAATGGCGCGCAACTCACATACACTGTTACTACTAAAATCTAAACCACAATTAAATTAATTTGAAAAAACGGTTTATCTCACAACATTCCAAATGTGCGATGATAGCGCTCATCTAAATTCTACTCACAATTTCATCTATTTCAATTTCTTCTATTGATAGTTTAATAAATACCCCATTCCCTTCATTGTTCTACGATTTGAAGCTCTACACTCTCTACAGAAAGACAATATTAATATTAATTTCCATTATTCTTTAGAAATAATGATGATTATTATTTCTTGTGATGATTTCTTGTGATGATTCCGTAAAGGTAATTATTTGAACATGATTCTCGTGATGATTTAAAAACAAAACATTAGGAAAATATACAAACGTAACAGCCTGAAGGGCACGTCATCGGAGAGAACCCTGTATATATACAATTATTTGCAATTTGCATATATAATACATATATAATATAGATATATACATACATAACATAACGTCACACGAATATCTCGTGGATCGCGATAATTCATTAGTCTATAGTTGCTTATTCCAAATGCATTATATAGCTAGCTAATTATACTCGTGTATGCATAGCCAATGTTATCGATAATCCTCTATACTTGAGAATTCAAAGCTCTAAAGTCGGGTCTTTCATGCCAAAAATCATTTCGTATCTATGCTGAATTTTATGTTCTATACCTCTATCATCGTAATGACAAAGTAAAAGTATGATCGATACCTAGACTGTAAAGTTTAAAAAAACGAAAATATAAAAATTCTTCGTAAACCTACATTCTTGCATCGGGATTCGCGCAGGCATTACATCCTCGACTCATCCATTCTGGCGCCCCTCAGATCAGCTTAAGCTTATGATTAGGTGATTCGCTACTTTAATGACTTTATCTTGAAACAGAACCCAACGAATGTTCCCTGATACCGTTGGTTCCAATTCTGTTCCCTGTGATGCAAACTCTTTCGTACGGAACGATACGATTCGATATCACTGGTATTAGCGAACACCGCTCTTTGAGTGTGCTATGAGCCACTGCAGCGTTATATCGATATTGTCTTTCTCCTTGCAAGAAATACTGTAGCAGCAGATTTCCCTATCTTGAATGGCAGAAAGGTTCCTGAAAATAAACATTTTTTAGCATCAAATCAGATTAATTTAAGTACAAGACCAAATAATGGCAAGTGTTTTGTAAACTTCACACTGCATTGACAATGTCTTTTATTTATTGAGACTATTTTATAAACTCTCAAGTGAGTCCAAGACCTGTATTGGGTAACTTACATTCTTTCTATGAGACCGTTTTCGTCTAAAGCGTGTGGTAAATCTCTTTTGTTGCCAAGAACTAGCACTGGGATTCCGGACAATTGTGGTTTGTCTAAAAGGTTGTGCAATTCATTTCTGCTGGCTTCGATTTTCTCGGAGTCCGCTGCATCTACCATGTAAACTATAGCATTTACTCCTCTGCAATATCGTTCCCACATGGATCTGAATCTCGGCTGTCCTCCGATGTCCCACACTTTGATTGTGACATTGCCCTTTGTTATCTTGCGCATGTTGAATCCAACAGTAGGTATCATATCTTCACTAAATTGTCCCGACTGAAATAAATAATGAAGTACAATGAAATAACAAATAAACATATAAATAAAATGAGTGCAACAATGCATTCCTGAAAAGAAGTGGAAAATTTCGTAACTCTCCTAGATTACATAAGTTTTGCTTTCATCCACTTGACAATTGGACTCAATCGATATTTTTAAATCTAAAACGAATATCTATATATTCATATATACTGGAATTTTTTGAAAAAGATATATAAGCTCTAAATTTACATTTACTGATTTTTAATTATTTATTAATTGCATTTTTGCAATATTGAAAAAATCATCTATTGTTAACAAATAAGAATTATGCGCAATAGGACTTTCCTGTAAATTAAACATTTCGCACTTTCAAATTTAAAATAGCCTTTTGGAAAAAACTTGCGGAATATTAATAACATATTGAATTATTAACATTTTATAAACAATCACCTTCACAATGAATAATAATACGAGTACTGGGATTATGTGAATAATAATTATAGTAATAATAGAACTTAATTCGCAGATATAAAAGTAAAACACAATCCTTACAGAGTACTTAAAAAAATAAGGACAATAAAAGGTGAACTTGTAAAGTTTGATTGCTAGCTCATCACTAGTCTGTAATTTTCATGTTTAAATGGGTCATACAAAAGAGATAATTTAAATATTCACAAAAGCACGTACAAAATAAAAAATTAGGAAGGAGTATCGAATTAGGAAAATGTTTAAATAATTGACTTGATACAAGAGTAATAAGTAACAGTTAGGTACAGACTTTTGCTCCAAAATTACCAGTGCTCAAAAAAATTTTCAATTAAACTACAAACAGATTCTCCAAAATGAAATCAAAAGGAAACGACAAAAATATGGACAAAGAGATATCAAAATCTCGAAATTATAAAGTAAAAAGAATGCAATAAATTATTGTATACATAAAATGGCCAGAAACGGAGGAGACACCCCGTTTTTTGGCAGGTCCACCATTTTTTGTAAAATCGAAAACATGTACGAATTTTTTTGGTTGAATATAATATTGAAGTAAATTGAGATTAGGGTACCTATTCTAGATAATTGGGGGAGGGGCCGCAATTGCATGTAACCTAACCAAGACAAGTGCAAATTGACGTATCAATATACAACACGTACTTTTACTGTTAAAAGAGTTTGTAATCGGAGACTGTTAATATCAACATCAGAGAAATAAGGGAAAATAATAGAAGCGTAACAAATATACGATATAGGGGATATTCGTACCGCTATAACATTAACGAAAGTAGTCTTTCCGCTGTACTGAAGGCCGACGAGTGTGAGTTCCATTTCTTCCTTCCAAAAGAGCGACTTAAACCAGTCCAAGATGCGATTGATTAAGGCCAACATCTTGGACTCTTCAGACGAAATTTAATCGGAAAATGGAGATTAACGTTCTTCGCAGCGTCGTCTGATTATCGTTTTTGACATGTAATCATTCGCAGTTCACACGACCACGCACCACACACTGAAAATTCACCACTACACGAAAATCACACTGTCACACATATTGCTTGATTGCTCACTGATTGCTCACTATTCTCTGACTATTCCTTCTCTGTTGTACCGGTTGTGCAGGTTGTACACAGAGCTCTCAAAGTTGGCTCCCTGCGCGCGCAGCGCGTGTTGGCTTCCTCATTGGAGAAATTCTACCATTGGCTGTAATCTGGCGCGCGATTCAAAATCGAATTAAATCAATTCGATTTTGAATCGCGCGCCAAATTTTGACCAATGGCAACATTTCTCCAGCGGGAAGCCAATGTGTGCTGCGTACGCAGGGAGAAATGTTGCCATTGGTCAAAATTTGGCGCGCGATTCAAAATCGAATTGATTTAATTCGATTTTGAATCGCGCGCCTGATTACAGCCAATGGCAGAATTTCTCCAGTGAGAAGCCAACACGCCCTGCAAGTTGGTTAAAAAAAATGTATTTTTAGAAATGATACAAAGGTTGTTGACTCGTAAGAACGAGTTCTGTTGCTAGAAGAATGATAACGCAATGTTTTTATTTTTTTATTGCCAGGATCTAGATAGATTCAATCGTTTTTATTTTTTACGTGCACTTATTCTTATTATACCTTGTTTATCAAGGTCTGCATAGGTTCGATATATCGCTTGCTTGTCATACATATAACAACGAAATCTACTTTCTATGACAAAATTTCATTTATTAATATGTAAATGTATTTTTTAATACATAATAGCAAACCCATGAGCATTGAAATCGTTATCATTAAATTATTTTGTAGGACAATCATAAAAGTATTATCAAAACTTTATAACTGATGCCAAGAAGAAAACTAAACAGTAGATGGAATTTTATACTCTTAAAATAATTGAAAATATGTTTACCACACAATTATTATGCCCTTCCGCTTATATTAAATTGCGAAATGAGTTAACATAACGACATATATTCGATTCACATCGGGACTTTTAATATAACAAAATATACAAGTATCAGAAATTAAACAAATGAAGAAGTTCTACATGAATAAAATGACTTTTCTAAAAAGTAAACACTGTCGCAAAATGATTATAATTCATTTCCGATTCCAGTTCGTTTAAAGCAAAGTGGAAAGGGAATACGCAGGATGTAAATAACTCAAAATGAACAGCAGAGACCAATTCTTCTGCAAAATTGTTTTACATTAGTCTAACACATTTCATAACCCATACCAAATGCTTCGAAAAATGCCTCGATGTACAGTCTTTCACTTAACTAAAAATTATAATTACATGCCCATGCCGCCCATTCCTCCCATACCACCCATTCCACCCATACCGCCCATACCACCCATCGGAGATTCTGATTCTGCTTTCGGTAGATCAGCAATAACGGCTTCAGCTGTTGTCAGTAACGATGCAACACCAGCAGCATCGGTGAGAGCTGTTCGTACCACTTTGGTTGGGTCAATAATTCCTTTCTCGATCATATCTACGTACTCGTCATTTAAGGCATCATAGCCAAGGGTACCTGATGAGACTTTGGCTACAACCATACCGCCATCTACACCTGCATTCTTTGCTATTTGTAAGCATGGCATACGTAAAGCTTGGGCTACAATTTGGACTCCAGTTTCTTGGTCTTTGTTGGCAACCTTAAGTTTTTCCAATGAAGGTATGCATCTCAAGAGCGCAGTACCACCTGTAATGAAATATCATTATATTCAATTATAAAAGCAGATGATGTTAATAAGCACAATCAGGATTGCTGTAGAAGTCGGGTTTTAAAATACAGTGCAATAAATACATTGAATTATTAAAATTAGTAAATGCTCACCACCGGGAACGATGCCTTCTTCGACAGCAGCTCGAGTTGCATTCAAAGCATCATGGACACGATCTTTCTTTTCATTAACTTCTACTTCGCTGCTACCTCCAACTTTTAGGACAGCAACACCAGAGGCAAGCCTTGCTAAACGTTCTTGTAATTTTTCTTTCTCATAATCAGATGTTGTGTTTTCAATCTGATCTCGAATTTGATCTGCTCGCTTGTCAACATCAGCTTTTTTACCCTTACCTTTTAAGAATAGGGTGTCATCCTTAGTAATTACAACTTCGCCCACACTACCTAAATCACTTAACTGAAAATCATAATTATAAATTATTTTCTTAACCATAGGTTTATTTCAAACATAAGAATGAAAATAAGTTATTATACTTTCTTGCATAGATAAATGTTAATTACCTGAACATCTTCTAATTTTATCAAATTGGCATCATCTCCAAAAACAATTCCTCCAGTAGAAACTGCCATATCTTGAAGAGTTGCTTTTCTGTTATCACCGAATCCAGGTGCTTTTACAGCAGCAACTTGTAATCCAATTTTCAAACGATTCACAACTAAAGTAGAAAGGGCTTCTCCGTCAACATCTTCAGCAACAATAACAAGTGGTTTACGCTGTGCATTTGCTATTTCTAGAGCTGGAATAATGCTTTGCACGGAAGAAATTTTTTTCTCACTGAATAAGACGAGTGCATCTTGAAATTCAACTTTTGCTCCTTTACTAGAATTCATAAAATATGGACTAATATATCCACGATCAAATTTCATTCCTTCTATCACTTCTAATTCGTCATTGAGAGTCTTTCCATCTTTAACGGTTATTACACCCTCTTTTCCAACTTTCTTCATAGCAGCAGAAATTAAATTACCAATAGCGATATCGCCGTTTGCAGATATGGTAGCTACTTGAGCAATTTCATCGGGTGTTGTGACTGGTTTACTCAAATTCTTTAGTTCCTCTTTCACTAGATCAACAGCTAGCATAACGCCTGAAAACAAAGAATTCTACTTTAAAACCAATTAAAAAGCCGTGAAAACAAGATTTAAAGTTAATTAATTCCTATCATTCATTTAATGTCTATCTTTTCCAAAAAAAAGTGCTCAAAATTCACAAAAAGGTCCGATCTCATGACAAAAATTTAGGTTGAATTACGATATGTCCCCCTGCTTAATAGTTAATAATAAATCAACTTACCACGCCTAATTTCAACAGGATTAGCTCCCTTGCTGATTTTGTCAAATCCTTCTTTAGCAATCGCCCTAGCTAAAACTGTAGCAGTGGTTGTTCCATCACCAGCTTCTTCATTTGTATTATTAGCAACATCTTGTACAAGTTTTGCCCCAATATTTTGAAATTTGTCTTTCAGTTCGACACCTTTAGCTACTGTCACACCATCCTTAGTGATTTTAGGACTCCCCCAACTTTGTTCAAGGATCACATTACGTCCTTTTGGGCCCATAGTGACTGCAACTGCATCAGCCAAAATATCTACTCCTTGCAACATAAGAGCTCTGACTTCAGATCCAAAACGTACATCCTTTGCGTACGTACGCATCACAAGGTGTTTTTGAGACAAAGCAGCATTTCGTAATACACTTGGGAGTCTGTACATCTATTGAGATAAGAATAACTATCATGTTATGATATTGATAACATTAAATTAAATATATAATCAAGATATCCGCTAAAACATAATTGTAAGAAACCAATTCCAGCCAGGCCATTTCCCGGTTTTATTAAATTTTCAAGTTTTCTGGAAAAAAATTCATGTTCTGTTCATTTTTAATCATTAAATTCTTCAATTTTAAAATGAAAATCTAAATTAACAATGTACACGCCTACGTAGTAATCATCAACAACTATATTCAATTATTAATAAGAATAATAATCAATATGATTATTACTTTTTGAAGAAGAGTTTTCTCCTTTTTGTGAATATGGGAAAAGTACTTCAAGCATTTGAACATTTTTGGCGCATGCGCAATGTTGCGCTTCAAGATAAAATGATAAAGATATCTTAGAGATTATTCGAGAATGTAATAAAAGAAACATTATAAATTATGTGATTCATTAAATGAAAACACACTTCTTATTCATAACTTGATCTTCAGCATTGTGTAAATAATATAATTGATAAATGAAAAAATATAATTCTTATTCTTATTATCTATAGGGGCTTACACCATGTGATTATATAAATGGCCATGTGCCTTGAATCAAAGTCAAAGTATAAAAACCTTAACTCAAAATGACTAGGATAGAAATTTTCATTAATCAAATTATTTAAAATGTATTCACAATATCATTATTGTTGTTAGATTGTATTTGAAACTTTACTGAAAAAAGATTAGATTGTATATGAAACATAACCGGCATTTGTGTAATAATCATTTGCATGCTTTCTAGAACATTATCTTCATAAATTTGAAAATGAATAAAGTGCGTTAGTCGACTATATATTGATCATACCTTTATTTTTCTTTTAATTTCTCTTTAAATGGTTGTACAAATTGAAGACACGTGTTGTCTATATTGCTCAAAAAGCAGACAAAAATTCAGTAATTATTTCGTCAGCGTGATTGCAAGTCAAGGGTTTCTTTCCTTCTAGTCACTTCTAGTGCCTACTGCCTTAATTCTAGTTCCTATAGTTTAGGCTTTAGATCAGCAGGGTTGCGAACGTAATATACCTTAGGTAATTGACGTAGTTTTTTACATGTAATTTACGTTTTCAAGATGGCGACTGCGCTTACATACATATATTTAGAAAATAAATACTAATTCCCCTAATTCTTGAATAAGTGAGGTTATGTTATGCTCTTTTCTTTTCCTCCCAACCGCAGTTCAAGTCCGCCATTTTTTAAATTTATTACATTTTTTACGTATAATACGCAAATTACGTATTATACATAAATTACGTATTATACGTATAAAAGTTCGAGTTTCGCGTAACTTAACAACCTGTAGATCAGTGCATGTAAAAAACTACGGAAATTACCTTCGAGCATATACTACCTTAGGGTTGTGAGCAATGAAACGTTTCATTGAAACATTGAAACTTTCACTTGAAACTTTCAAATGTTTCACTGTCAAAGTTTCATTGTTTCATGAAACTTTGGGGGGAAAGGAGGTGAACTTCTAATTGCGC
>CAJFCP010000077.1:55549-98063 GCA_904066005.1 Synergus itoensis | reverse complement strand
ACCTGGGACGGCACCCGCAAAATCGAAGGAAACGAGGACAACGAGGTGTATTTTTCCTTACAGGCTACAGGCTGAGTTGAGTATGTAGTCTATGTTCACTCGTGTTCATGCTGCGCGGTGTATGAGTGCGTTGGTTTTGTATCATCTAAAAAACAAAGTTATACGAAAATGACTCAGGAAGGGCAGTAAGTGCATTTAAATGCATCAATTATTTTTCATATAATAAAATATTTCTTATACATTAGTCTTTTTGGGACTAATTTTATCTAAATGTATCTAATTACCAAACTTTGAGTCCCTGAGGGTTTAGAACTCACGCCATGTTCCTTGATTTTTATTGATTCTCGAACTTTCGAAAAATTGATACGAGTTTAATGATTTTTTATTTTGTGCTCTTAATTGTGCATGTGTAGAGAAATGTAAAAATCTATTATACAAAATTTTTAAATCACCAGATAAAACCTCGTATCCCTAATGTCAAATGGTGTCATAGTTTTGATTGTATTCATGATGCAGACGAAATGAAAAACCTTGCTGATCAAGTGTCAAATGTCCGTCAACTTCTTTGTCTATTTTTATTTTGCAAACCGGCTCACAATTCCGACTTTTCCTCTATATTACCGGTTTAGTCCATGTGCTACTTATTACAAATGCCCATTTTGAATATCATTTTTGCACGTGAAATTCGAAGCTGAACTGACCTTTATACTCTTTTCAATTTGTGAATTTTAAGGCTTTTTCAAATTCTGATTTTTAATATGTAAACATAACGCAGTCCCATGGACGTAGGAGGTTAGTTTACTCGACTCTCCCAATATTAATGAAATATTAACGAAAAAACTGATGATTTCAGGCTGGTTAATATTGAGAGAGGAATGCGGTTAATACTGGGAGATTGTTAATATTGGGAGAGTAGAGTGTAGAACAGTTTGACCAATGAGATGACTGCTGGAATTTGTGCAACCACTTCAATTGGATAAAACTACATTACTCTCTCATGATAACATCACTCGTGTTATCGTCTCGTACTCAGCTCTGACTCAGCAGTACCGTAGCCACAAAATGGGGAGTACCCTAAGTGGATAATTTCGTTAGTTCACCAGGGGCTCTATTCTCGAGTTCATTCGCACAATTTACGTATACGAATAGTGCTTCTATCTTACTCTTACTCACGTGATTAGAAAAAGACAAACAGTACATTCGTATACGGAAAGTTTCGAACGAACTCGAGAATAGAGCCCCAGTTCGTTTTCATTGCGAAAAGCAACCATACGTCCCTAATTTTTTTACATTGCCAATTCTCCTGAGATACCGCGAGACTAACCGAGACGGTGGTTATCATGAGAGAGCAGTGTATTCCATCCACTATTCTACTAATATACCTCCATGGAACTGCACTCTCAGATTTTATTCGACTTTTTGACGAAAAATGCATCTATTCCACTTTTTTTTGGCTACACCACTAAAATCTTGAACATGTAGCAAAGTCTGAAAACAGAATATGTATTAAACATACACTCGGGTTGCGAGTATATATTAACCCCCGCACTAATTTAATCATCTTAATTTTTTTCTTTTTCCTTTTTTAGGGTAACTCCACCCCCAGTGATGTGGGCCCAGAGGAATAGTATACTTTACATAACAGTTTGTCTCGAAGATTGTAAAGATCCCATAATTAAAGTAGATCCTGAAAAACTATACTTTAAAGGTATAGGTGGAACTGATCGAAAAGAACATGAAGTTACCATTAATTTATACAAAGAGGTTGATCCTGAAAAAACTATCCAGTGTCCAAAAGGTAGAAACTTCGAATTTGTACTTACAAAGAAGGAAGAAGGACCATATTGGCCACGTCTCACCAAGGAAAACAAGAAATTTCATTGGTTAAAAAGTGACTTCAATAAATGGAAGGATGAAGATGACACTGATGAAGAAAATGGCGTGGAAGGTGAACGTTGTTTAGAACAGGTATTTATTTATTTATTTATTATAAGGCATATAGTGGAAAAGTTTCTTTTGTAATAAAATATTCTTTTTGAATGTTCTAGATGATGCGTCAAATGGGTGGTCTAGGAGGAACTGGTGATAGTAAACCAAATTTCGATGATCTGGACATGGGAGATGAAGCCGATGAAGCAGACAGTGATGATGAAGAGATGCCTGACTTGGAATGAGCATTTTCTAGTTTTAAATAAAATTCAATACTTCAAGAACAAATTTCGAGTTGAACATGGTGGATAAAGCTTTACCACATTTGAATCTTTAAGTGAAAAATAAGTTTTGCATTTCATTATGAATGATTAAGTCGCAGTTATTCTACGAGCGAAACTATCACTTAAGACTGCCATATACAGGAAAAAGGAACAGATCAACGATTGAACATCAGTCACAATTTTTAACGTTCTTGGCATCTTTTGTCTTCATAAACTAATAGTTTCGAAAATAAGTTATAATGGAAACGCTTTTTTAAACGATGAAACAAATATGTAAAATATTAAAATTGAAGTAATTCAAAGGAAAATACAACAATCTGTTTATTTTAGATCAATCATGTATTACGATACGATATCATGTATCAACTTAGGGGTCGGATCAATAACTACAGGAAAAATTCTCCCGTATGAAACCGAAATCCTTTAAAAATTGTAAAAAAAAATATGAAATTTTATTTAGAATAGGTTGGTGTAAAATTATTTCAATGTGCAACTTTTTTTTCATACAAACCGTCGTTTTTGTAGTTTCACAATTAAAATAAAAACGCGTTTTTCTGAAAAGAAAATTTATAATTTTTTTCATAGGCGGGTTCTAAGCTAGAAATTTCCATCTACATTCAAAGATATTATTTGATACCTACAATTTGATTGTTTTGTTGGGGGGGGGAGTTGTCAGATGATGTAGGGTTTTCTTTGTTCCACAGTTTCGGTTGGCCATATCTCAATTACTCACAAAATCACTAATAATTTACTAAATTTTAAAAACACTGTTAAAGCAAGGAGTAGTACATATAAGGAGACATATCAAAGCCATTGAAAATGTCTGACGTTTTATGAATAATTCGACCACTCCGTCGGTAGAAGAATTGATCTTACTTCTACAACAGCGCCTCTATGGCCGCACTATGAGCCTGTTTACACCGAGGGCTTAACTAGAGTAAATCTTGAAAGAGTAGCGTAAGGTTAGGTATCGAAAGAAGCGTAAAAGCAGGGCTGCCAACATTTCTAGAATTAATTCTGAATCGTCGGTAAAGTTGGGTTGCGTTGCCTTGTGCTTTGAGTTTGTGCGATTTACTTTACCGACGATTCAGAATTAATTCTAGAAATGTTGGCAGCCCTGCTTTTACGCTTCTTTCGATACCTAACCTTACGCTACTCTTTCAAGATTTACTCTAGTTAAGCCCTCGGTGTAAACAGGCTCTATGCATTAAAAATAGAAGCTCATGCACAGAGTGAGGTTAGGAGCCTGTCGTTTCCATGGTAACAGTATAATGTTGCCATGGAAACGTCAAAACAAAAATTTGAAGTTATGAAAATATGTTACATTCCGTCCAATAGAGGCGCTGAAGTAAGTCTAAGATCAATTATTTTACTGTGGAACTTGCCGAATTATTCCGAAAACCCACGATTAATCCATATCGGGTTCCCAGCCTTAGATATGTCTCCTTATACTACTTCTTGTGTTAAAGTAAAGACTAGAAGGGAGTTAAGTCGACGAGGATGACAGCGTTTTAATTGGTTAGATTCGTTAAGAATTTTTCTAAGGCGCATGGCCGTCTAGTGCCCATCTAACACCGGATTTTCGAATTAAGGCCTGAGCACAATCATGTACTTGTCCCGTGTACTAATACTCTGTCCTTTTCTATCATATTGCTCCATCTCTCTTGTCACGTGACCGCAAAAGAGATAGGGCAATATGATAGAAAAGGACAGAGTATTAGGACACGGGACAAATACACGATTGTGCTCAGGCCTTTAGTGAATTTGTGGCCAATTGAAACTGTGGAACCTGTGGACAGTGCTCTCAAGTTGGCTTCCTGCGCACGCAGCACACATGGCTTCCCGCTGGAGAATGTTGCCATTGGTCAAAATTTGGCGCGCGATTCAAAATCGAATTGATTTAATTCGATTTTGAATCGCGCGCCAAATTACAGCCAATGGCAGAATTTCTCCAATGAGGAAGCCAACACGCGCTGCGCGCGCAGGGAGCCATCTTTGAGAGCACTGCCTGTGGAACAATGAATTCCTACCCTACTGATATCAGTTATCAACAGATAACATCAGTAAAAAATACAAATTAAACGTATTTCTTTTAATCATCAATTGACTCTACTCCTGTTAAGGCTGAAAATTTATTTTCCCTAAATTAAAAACTCAAATATCTTTGCAATGCTTATTTTCAAAGTAAGTAATAATCAATGTATTGTATTTTATTTAAGAATCCTAGGAGGCGATTATTTGAAATTTTTTATTTTTTAACTCAGTTTTTTTATAAATAATTAAGATCATTAAGATGAAATAAATACTAATTTTTAGAACACCATTTTTTGTCAGTTCTTATGACTTTTTAATTCAAATGGAAACTTAAATTTACACAAAAGGCAGATAATTTTGAACAAATTAAATGAACATTATGCTCGTATGTAATACTTTTCCTACTTTTTAGGCTACCGGCCTCCACAAAAGGTCATATGGAACTAAAAAACTGACTGACATTGTGATTGTTGGGGCAGCAAGAACTCCAATAGGTAGCTTTTTAGGTTCACTATCCTCACTTTCTGCAACTAAACTTGGAGCTGCGTCGATTCAAGTAAATTGCACAATAATTATAATTAGTCTTGACTAAATATTCAAATATGATCATTTATTTCATTTCAATAGTATTTTTTTCTGTGTGTATTAAAATTAATTAATTATATTGTTTTAGGCTGCTGTTCAGCGATCTGGTATTGCTGGGGACAAAGTTCAAGAAGTTTACATGGGCAATGTTTGTCAAGCAGGTGTTGGTCAAGCTCCAGCTAGACAAGCTACTTTATTTGCAGGTTGAAAAATAGCTTTCGTATTTCATTTTAGTGACTTATGTATTTCTTTATCAACCTTTCAGTTTAAAGTTAATCTAAATTCAAAACCAATGATAATAATTCTTCGTTTTTATATTTTAGGTCTCTCAGAGTCAACTGTCTGTACTACAGTTAATAAAGTGTGTGCTAGTGGTATGAAAAGTGTTATGTTGGCTGCTCAAGCTTTACAATGTGGTCACAGGCACGTGGTAGCCGCAGGAGGTATGGAGTCCATGTCTAATGTGCCATTTTATATGAAGAGGGGTACTACAAAGTATGGTGGAATAAAACTTGAGGTAAAGATCATTCATAGAAGAAAAAAAAAAACAAAAAAAAACCACCAAAACACTTCATTTTATGCAATTAAAATCAAAAAGATAGTCATACTAAATATTTATGTTTATTTCAGGATGGAATCGTATTTGACGGCTTAACTGATGTTTATAATTCATGTCACATGGGTAATTGTGCGGAAAACACAGCTAAAAAAATGGGAATCACACGACAGGAACAAGATGATTATGCTATAAACAGTTATAAAAGGAGTGCTGCAGCTTATGAAAGTAAAGTGTTCAATAACGAGCTAATTACTATCAAAGTGCCACAACAAAAAGGCAAAACCGAACTTGAAATTAATGAAGATGAAGAATATAAGAGAGTAAATTTTGATAAGTTTCGACAGTTGCCTACAGCTTTCCAGGTAAATATATATATTCAAAGTGCCCGAGTTTTAAAATTATACTTATAAAATTTTTCTCTAATACTAATAGATCTGTTCAAAAAGCATCGTTTTAGAAATTGTACCAGAGGAATCTTAAGTATTCTTAAACTTTTGTAAGTTTTCAATTACCTGCAGTTTTTCGCCTGATTCTTGAGAAATATCAGCTCACAAGCAGGAATCTCCTTTTTCCAAAAAAGCACACAACCTAATATTGTTATATTAGGCATTTAATCGTTCGATAATATTAAAAAATTAACAGGGCGCGGAACGCGAACTCGAGGGCACGTCTGGATCTGCGAAACCGAAAGCGCGTTAGGACTTTTGTTAGGACTGTGACGTGGACGCGAGATAAACAATCGAAGGTCTACCGCAAGTTATTGTGATCGGGCGGTCACTCCTCCGGAGAGGGATAATTTGGCGAAAAAATTGTTTAAAAAAAAAAAAAAATAAATGGAACACTAAACAAAATTAAGGACGCGCACTTCATAAAAAAAAGAGCATCACCCGCCGCACATCGACGATACCATCTTGTCGAGAGACCCGTGACGTATTGAGCTACTGAAAAATAATTGATTGAAACGATTCGCAGATCGCCTCGAAAACCTCGCGCTTTTTGGAAAACGGAGGGGAGAGAACTCGAGCGCTGATTCGTAGATCGCTCTTCTCCACCACTCGTTGCTTGTTTCTAGTCGCCCGAATGCTCGGTCGATGGCTTTCCATGAAAAAACAAAAGAATCCCAAATGCAAAACAATGCTAAAAGAATGTTCCGAATTTCGTTGGAATATTTCTCAGAAAGGAATATTCCAACGAAACTCACATTCCCTTATTTTAGATTATATTTTAAATAGAGAAGAGAACATTCCTCGACAGCACATTCCTCTGACTCACAACTAGACATTGCTGTACACTCAATTTAATAATTTCGATTATTCGACCTGGAAATCAAACTCCCTAATTCCGAGAATAATTCGGCCGACTTATTCCCAGAAAAACGGAAATTTAGATCTCCAAGCTGTTCAAATAAAATAAAAGTAAAACGAATTTTTTAAATGATCCTAATGGATATTTTTGAGTGATGTTTAGTGAAGGCAACAATAATTATAATATTTCACATGAAATGTAAATAATTATTTCTAATTTTTTAGAAAGAAAATGGAACGGTTACAGCTGGAAATGCTTCAACATTGAACGACGGAGCTGCTGCTATGATTATATGTACTAGTGAATTTGCACAACAAGAAAAGATTAAACCACTTGCAAGGATAGTTGCGTTTGAAGACGCTGCCACAGCTCCAATCGATTTTCCAATTGCACCTGCACTGTCGATTCCTAATGTAAATTTTATACATACATTATTATTCTATCAGTTTAATACAACCACCGTATGCTTCTGACCAATCTCTAAATACAAATTTTTTTAGCTTTTGCAAAGTGCTGGAATTAACAAATCTGATGTTGCACTTTGGGAATTTAATGAAGCCTTCAGCGTAGTCGCTATTGCAAACCAAAAGCTCTTAGACATTGATTCTAATAAATTAAATGTTCATGGCGGAGCAGTATCGCTTGGACATCCTATAGGGTAAGCAAAATTTTCTTTATTAGATCCGTACGGTACCTGCGCGGAAGAAGCAGTTTCAATATTATTTTCATGATATTTCTTAATAATATTAATCTGTATTTAAAAATCATGTGAATTTTCTTAGAATGTCTGGGGCTCGATTGATTGTGCATTTAGTCCACGCATTGAAAACTGGTGAGAAAGGCGTTGCATCAATTTGCAACGGTGGAGGTGGGGCATCTTCGATTTTAATTGAAAAATTGTAAGAAAATATACAACTTAAAATTATAATATTTTTCATCTTTATTTTTATATACAAGATTATACAATTCAATGAATGTCATTGAATTGTGTTTATATTATTGCAAGTTCAATTATTTTTTATATTTTCTATGCTGTAAGCGGTGATGTGATAATGTAACAACCAATAACAACTCGTTAAACTCGTAAAAGTTTACAAAAATGCACTGATGTATTATATTTTTAATACTAATTTTTGAATAAATCTATTTTAAAAAAAACTTCTGTAGAATTGATACAATTGATAATTTTTAATAAGAAGCTTGATCTGTGTACATACATACGTCCAAAATAAAACGTACGAGGTTATCAGTATGCAGTTAAGACTGTATACCTAGATATACTCCAAGATAATTTGTCACCTTTTAAGAAAGTTTAGATCTTAATCATAAAACATTTTAAGTGAGACGTGTCCAAAGTTGGAAAATCCAAATAGTGTTTCGAGATAATCGCAGTGAAAACTGGAGAGTTCTACAGTATTTTTCTTTAAAAGCAACATACACTGACTTCCAAATATTTAAAAAATGTTAAAAATTTTGTTTATTACGTTTAAAATTTCATGGAGGGTTGACAATGAAAATCACAAATTTTTGTATAAGATACTCGAATATTTTATTTGAATTCTCTAATAGAATTTTTTCAAATTATTGTATATTTTCAAGTTAAGAAAACTCTTAACCGGATTTCTAACAATTAAATTGTGGTAAATAATCATGTGCAATAAACTGTAGTACATAAGTTTACTTTTTATTGCCTAGCATTAATAATTGTAACAAAGCCTGGCTTCAAGGACGCTCCACCAACTAAAAAGCCATCAATATCACTTTCTTTAGCTAAATCTTTAGCGTTTTCTGGAGTTACAGATCCCCCGTATATAATTCTCAAAGATTCAGCCACGTTTGGACTGATTTTTTCGGAAAGCCATTGTCTCAATTTGTTGTGAACTTCCTGAGCTTGCTGCGGTGTCGCTGTTTTCCCTGTGCCAATAGCCCAAACTGGTTCATAGGCTAAAACCACATTGTCCCAAGATTTTATTTTATCAGCAATAGCCTTAGTCTGTCGAAACACAACTTCCTCAGTCTTTCCAGCTTCTCTTTCTTCCAGCTTTTCTCCAATGCAGGCAATAACCTATTTACAAAAATAATATTAAGGATAATTTAATGTAAAGTATTAATGTAGAGACAAAATTGAAAAAATTGGCATTTTTGAACATGCAGACCTTTACGCCGGCATCTAACGCATGAGCAACTTTTTCGGCTGTCAGAGCATCTGATTCTCCAAAAACGTTTCTTCGTTCAGAATGTCCAAGAATAACCCAAGGAATTGCATTATCGACAAGCATAGCTGGACTGATTTCACCAGTAAATGCTCCTTTCTCTACTTTGTACGAATTTTGAGCACTAATGCTAACGTTGCTTGGAAGTATACTTTTGGTGTAAATTAAGTAAATCGATGGAACTCCAACGACAACCTCTGAAATTAATAAAACAATATTTTCGAATGTTCAATTACATTACAGTAACTTATTTTAATAAGAAATTGCAATTAATACTGTCTAAAAGAATGTTATTCCTTTAGTAATAGCATATACGCACCAACATTTGGATCAAGAGGACCAGCCTTCAAAAAATTAACGATTTCATTAATCTCATTTTTGGTGCCATTCATCTTCCAATTTCCACCGACAAAAAATTTTCGGACCATGGTTGCTGTGCTTGATTGGTTATAAATGTATTTTGAAGTGAAAAATACTTTTTTAGAACACTCAGAAGAACCTAATGAAATTTGTTCTTGCAAAAGAATTTTTTTGTATGACCTTATGACCTTCAACCAGTCCTGCCAAAGTTTTAAAGCAAAATTGGAATACATATCAATTCAAAATTCTCCAAGAAATTTACTTACCCAACCCTGCTACTCCCACTCATTGCACTCATACATATACATACGTACATATTTTGGCCAATCAGTGGCCACAACTTGAACCCCGTACTCTACTGCGCATGCGTCGCACTCGATACCTGATTGGTTGCTATTCGCGCGCAATTTGAAATGCTAAAAAATATTATACATTTCAAATTACGCGCGAATAGCAACCAATCAGATACCGAGTGCAACGCATGCGCAGTAGAGTACGGGGTTCCAGTTGGGTCCACTGTAGCCAATGGCCACAAGTGGCCACACCTAGAACTGTAATAGCTTTGGCTTTGGTACTTTAAATTAAAACCCTTAGGTTTTTTTCATTTATGTACTGGTGAGATATTTTTTAAAAGATGGTATTTCAGACTTTAGCACTACTTGTAAGAGCCAGAGGACCTGACCAATTTTGGCGTAAAAGAAAAATATTTAAACTTGCTGCTGTAAGAAACATTATATTATAATATAGATCATTAAGGATGTTCGATTCAAAGTCTAACCTCAAAGATCAGTCTCTTCATTTTGCTCAACAAATACTAAAATTGATTAATGTTTTGAATTTTTCGATTTCTACTGAATAATGCATGATAATTTTATTATTTAATATCCTTACAATATTTAGCAGTGTTGTTTTTTTTTATTCTTTAGCATTTCAGAGGACGGTCTCGAAATTGCTACAGTCTTGCTATTCGAGCTGTTCATAGAGCTCTACAATATGCTACTATAGGACGAAAATTGAAAAAAATGGATCTTCGGAAGGTAAGCAAAAAATATAATTTTAAAAAATCTAGAATACTGTGTAATGTCGTTGGATTTTCTAGAATAATTTGTTTAGTCTCTAGTCAAGGTCTGTTATCTTTTACAATAATTCGCACACATTAATTTGAAAATTTTAGCTGTGGGACACACGCTTAGACGCTGCTTGCCAAGAACAAAAGATACCATATTGGCAACTGAGGGATAGTCTAACTAAAAACGAAATTCTTCTCAGTCGAAAAACTTTATCTGACGTAGCAGTTTGGGAACCTCGCACATTTAGGGCACTGGCAAGTATTGCCTCGACTACAGCTAACCCACGTACCCAAGGTAACACGAGCAATGAGACTGAACCCAAAAACATTTTCATGAAAGGAGCTTATTGATTAATATTAGATATTATGTATTCATGAATTGCAAACTTGTAGACTCCGAAATAAAATTCGTTTATATGCAAAGATTGTAAACAAATTATAGTGAAACATTTTAATTATTTATTTTCTTTCCTCGTTAGATAAATATTATGTTTAAACAAAAGAAGTTTTAAAGTAAAAAAAATTATGCTCCAATTTTTTCAATCTCATCTGCATCTTCTGCGTCTAGATAGTGGATCTTTTTACCAAAATGTTGTTCGATGCTTTTGCACAACTGCATAGCTTGTTCATTTTCTACTAAATTGATAGCTATACCAGACTTTCCAAATCTTCCTGTCCTTCCAATTCGGTGCAAGTAAGTTTCACAATCTGCTTGTCGATTCTGATCCATAGGCAAATCAAAATTTACAACGATTGTTACTTGTTCGACGTCAATTCCTGTAATTAAAGAAGTTCAATTATCTATCATTCACACACGTGTGCTCAAAAGAATCAAGTTTTCATTGAATTTTAATTTCTCTAATTTGAATTCTTTGATTAACGGACCAAAATAAACTTAAATATAACATAATATTTTACGATTTCTGCTATTAAACATAAAAAGAAAAAAATAGACAAAACTAACCTCTAGCCAGGACGTTGGTTGTAATCAGAACTTTCTCAAGGCCTTTCCTAAATCTGTCTAACACATCAATCCTCTGTTGAACCGTCAATTCTCCAGATAAAATGGCTACTGCGTGTCCGTCTTTAGACATCTTCTCAGCTAGCCAACTTGCTGTTTTCCTGGTCTATAATATAATTTATTATTCAATAAAAAATGCTTCAATTTTATAAACCGATTTGTAATTTTACAAGAAAAAACATAGCAGAAGTTCCTAAAAAATACATGTAAAATTAAATAAAAATAAATAAAACTTACATGGCAGAAGATAATAGCTTGTCCAATTGTTATTACACCATATATATTTGTAATGGCGGTATATTTCTCGTCCATATTTTTACATTTAACATAATACTGCTTAATGTTGTCCAAACTTTCTTCCTCTCTCAATAATCGAATTATCAAAGGATTAGGGACAATTACTTCGGCGAATTCCATCACTGCTGTTTCGTACGTAGCTGAGAAAAACATCATCTGGCATGTTCGTGGAAGAGACCTATAAAATATCAAAAATAATTGGTTTTTGAATGAAACTTTTCATTCATTGATAATCCAAGTATTTTAATAGCTTGAAACTGATGGCAAAATAGAATCGAGATTTAATGAATTATGTAAATTGATTTAAAAGAAGTTGGAGGGACCACAAAAATATTTAGAGAAGGGTTTAAAATACACTCCTAATGACAGAATTACCTATTCAAATGAAGAAAATTGAATATTTAACATCATGTAAAATATGACCTACTTGTGAATACGTATGCACTGATCTTGATGTCCTTGTGTAGCAATCATAACGTCTGCTTCATCCAAAACAAACACATTTATATTGTTCAGATCGAAGAACTTAAATTTTATTGCCCAGTCCAAAACTTTTCCTGGAGTTCCGATTATAATGTGATCGTCTATTTTTGATCCTCGTTGTACTGAAATAAGCAGTAATACATATTAAATATAAAAAATGTGATTTTAATCCATTCATAATTATCAGCAACATTAAACATATTTTATAATATTTAAAAATTATGACACTTACTCTCCTCTCCTCTGACTGCGAATCTGATTTTGATCTCTTGGCAAAACTGAGACATTTTTGCAGCAACTTCTCCAGTTTGAACTGCTAGTTCATAAGTAGGAGACAAACATAAAATTTGTGGGTAAGGTTTGGAAGTGTCTACTCTGCTGAGCATCGCTAAGACAAATGCTGCCGTTTTACCAGTTCCAGACTGAGATTGAGCGATCATATTTTGAGGGCTAAAAATTAAGAAGATATAATATGTAATATAAGTGGACAAAGTATTGACGATCTGTTGAAGTTTAAAGCTTACGGATCAGCAAGAAGAGTAGGGAGCGCTGTCTCCTGTATTTTCGAAGGTGCATTAAAGCCCATGGCATAAACACCGTGTAAAAGCTCTGGTTTTCTGGAAGAAAATAAGAAAACATAATTTTAAACACTTTCTAAAAAACTGAAGAAAGTTACAACGGGAAATTCTTTTTTTTTAAAAAAGGGGGGAAACAGAAGAACAGTGAAGAGTAACTGTTATCAAGATACTAAAAATGTCAGTTTTTTCTTAATTAGCTTAAACAATACTTTATAAAGAAAATATTTGTACTAACAAGTGAAGTGCCTCGAAGGATTTAATACTGTGTAATGGAGATGATGGATCCTGTCGTTGAATCTCGATGTCCTTTGTCGTTTCAACAAGACCCTTTCTAATAATCTTTTGTAAAAGAGATTTTTCTGCTGGTGAAATTTGTTCTTCTACACAATCGTCACTTTTTGCATCGGCATCATTAGCCGTAGGTTCCTTTTTTATGTTCAAATTTGTTACCTAAAAAAATTACTCATATATTATAGGAAGTTTACTTCACATTTATTTAACAGTTAAATCTTAATCCATGAATTATCTAATAAATGTCAATTGCTTAGACTAGCTTTTTTGTTTCTTTTTATTGTTGTAATAATTTGTTTCTTATAATAATTAAAATAGTGACAACTTGCACTAGCAAAAATTGGTTTTCTAGACAGAAAATGCAAGTTGATTGCCTTAATAACAATTGAAACAAAAGAGAAAACTGTTTCCCAGATGCGCACGTAAATGAAAAGTGATAACCGGCAACGATATTTTTCTTAATAGAGGTTATGACGGAAACAGTAAAACAAATACCTGCGACGCTAATCTTTCTTGTTCTTCAGCGTATTTACCCCAATCGACTTTTGTTGAAGCCATTTTTGGAAACGCGTAGTCAGAATATTCTTATAATCAAAATGACAGTAAACTCTTAAAAACGTTTAACGTTTTGAACAAATATATACCAACTAATTCGAATATAAAACGTATAAAGCTTTACACAAAAGGCAAACGAGAACAAGAAGTCAGAGCAGAGCCCAAGTGCTCCCAACGCGGACCTCGAACTCTACTGCGCATGTGTCGCGCTCGGCATCCGATTGGTTGCTATTCGCGCGCAATTTGAAATGCTAAAAAATATTATGCATTTCAAATTACGCGCGAATAGCAACCAATCAGATGTCGAGCGCGACACATGCGCAGTAAAGTTCGGGGACCACGTTGGAAGCACTGTCACACCAACCTATTGACTTGCACCAACCTCACACCAACCTTGTTTTCTCTAACTATGATGCTCAACTTAATCGTTTGGAAGGTTATAGGCTGGGAATATGAGGGATTAACGGGAATATTCCCATTGTGTCTCTTTCTAATTCCAGTAGAGGAATAAAGTTAAAACGATAAAAAATGTTATCACACTATCCTGCAGGAGTAAAATTGTAATTTGTAAACAGGCTGTGATACTGTGGATACCGTGGATACTGTCGTAAGCTTGTACGTAATGGCCGCGTATGAAACAAAAATTGTTCCATTATTTTAACTCATCCTTTACGCGATCGTGGAAAAGTGATTCATATATTTTTGTGTATTACTACGATTGTACGTAAGTTCTATTTATGTCTATTAAACTTGGACGTTACATTTCACTGTTCTTGAGTTTTTAAGATTAAATTCCTCTTGAATGGCAACTAACCTATAAATTCGAACATATAATATTTACTCTAAAAAATCTTAATTAATCTTCTTATACTTGTATAACAATTGATTTACGAACGTATAATTATATTTTTACAGTCTTTGGTTATATTGTGTGCACAATATAAAGTACAAATTTAAAGTACAAGGACTTTTGTTTTAGTAATTTTTTTTTCTTATCAGAAACGTCAGAAACGCTGCCCAGTTTTAAGTTGTTCATATTGTAAAGTCAATTTTCATAGTCATATTTAATTTTTATTATTTTTCTAATTCCGCTTTCATTTTCTATGACATAATAATGGAATTTGCCAGTGTTTACTAAATAATTTAAGAATGCTGGGGATATTTTTTTTAACTCATCGATGGACGAGAGCTACGCTATTAAGAGTTATGATTAATATCACTTTTGTTGAGAGTTTAAATTTTTTATAAAAAAAAACCTTACATATTTTTATATTGAATATAGTTGTCTCATATCTGCACCGTGTATCCTGTTATAGAAGCTGTTCATCATTAATAAACCTTTAATAAAAGCGTCGTGTATTTTATTGAATCAGGATGAAGTGGATCCTGTCAAAATCTACAATTCAGCTTTAAACTGGATATTGCATTTTTATTCCTATAACGATGGAATAAATTCATTATCCTTCGAAAACTTTGTAAACATCAGTAAACAATAAAAAGGCCCAAAACATACACTATGGACGAAAGAAGAGTGGCTGACTACTTTGTAGTAGCTGGTCTACCGGGTCATGATGATGATATTGAAGAAGAAAATGGGTCCGAAAATACATTAGAAGATTGGTGCCAAGAAGGAACGCACCTAAAGGATATGCAAATGCCATCACCAATTACAGATTTAGCTGTTATATTTCCAGCCCTGGGTGAAACTTGTCCCGAAGGATACACTATATTGGATACTACAGTTAGTGGATTTCCTGCCGATTTAAACCATGGAAGTTTAAGAACAAACGAATGTTATTTGTGCTACAAGCGAGGTCGGGATAAGCCACCTTTAGTGGATATAGGTAAATCTTTTTATTATCAGGTAAATTATTATAGGTAAATCTTTTTTTTATCAGGAAATCACATTTAAATTAAGCGAAATTGAAATTTACATTTGACTTGAGTCTTATTATTGATAATATGTTCATTTAAAAATAAATTCCTTCAGGTGTCATATATGATGGAAAAGAAAGGATAATGAAAGATGCAGAGATTGTGGAGGAAACGCCATCCGGACACGTGGCAAATGTTAATAATTCCACATCGAGAATTTTTGTAACCTACAGGCGGGCAAGTCAAAAAATGCCTTGCAATTCGCTGGTTGTCACGGACATATGTGTCATTTTGGCAAATAAAGGAGAAACTCCACCGCATGCCTTTTGTGTAATTAATAAAAATTTAAATAAAGGCATGTTGGGCAGTGACGTTTTCCTATGTTACAAAAAGTCTATGAATCGAGCAAATTTAATATCATTGAAGCCGGCCATACTCTATAAGTATCCAATGACGGACTATAACAGTTTCGTATTTCCAAACTCCGTTGCTATGTTTTGTCTCCCAATGGGTGCCACCATTGAATGTTGGCCGAAAGTTGCTTGCAAGCCAAAACCTGTTTTCTCAACATTCGTCTTAACCGTTGCGGATGCTGCCCAAAAAATATATGGTTCTGCAATCACATTTTATGAAGAAGTTGTGCCTGATTTGAACATTCCAAACTGCAAAGTTGATCCTGAAATTTTGGAAATTCCGGAACCAAACTCAAACAGTGGTAAAGTAGTTACTTTTTTCTTTACATCACGTAGATAAAATTAATATAATTTTAATTTATTAGCTTTCGTTAGAACCGAATTGTGATTATATTTTTTTTAAATCTATTAATTCAGTACAAGGACCAATAAAACTGATTTGTCAGATTTTTTAAATTTATACCCGCATCTCGGTTCAGATGAGAGTCAACCTCTTGACCCCAGAGCACATATAAACTTGACATTAATTCTTTTAGGTGATGTATTAGATGCTATTTCAAATAAGCCACAAGTTAAAATGAAACCTTTACAGAAATTCGGTATCCTAAAGAAGCTGACCCAAGCACAGTTAGAAAAGCTGCAATATGTGGATCCTGAAAGTCAGTCACTAAATCTGAGTAAATCAATATGCATCCTGTCTCATTGGCCATTCTTCGACACTTTCGAAAAGTTTTTAGTTTTTTTGCACAGTATGGTTAACGAAAAACCACAGAATGTTCCTATAGAGAAATATATCTCGTACTTTCTTTGTGACATACCTTTTCCCAGTCCACAGAGACCAAGAATTCTAGTACAGTTAAGCAGTCATGATCGTTTAATTTTAACTCAACCTGAAGATTTAGCCTTACCGAGGTCTGGTGCGAGTTTTAGGCAGTTGTTAATTAATTTGGGTCCAGACAATTGCATGTTGATTTTACTTTTGATATTGACGGAACAAAAAATTCTGGTGCATTCTTTGAGACCTGACGTACTCACATCTGT
Organism: Synergus itoensis; assembly: GCA_904066005.1. Taxonomy (NCBI): domain Eukaryota; kingdom Metazoa; phylum Arthropoda; class Insecta; order Hymenoptera; family Cynipidae; genus Synergus; species Synergus itoensis. Next base: position 81,171 of record CAJFCP010000077.1, on the reverse strand, counting down.
GAGCGAAGCAATCGCTATGATCTTGTTTCCTTTTAAGTGGCAATGTCCTTACATACCGCTGTGTCCTTTAGGCTTAGCAGAAGTAAGTTTTAGTAGTAGAACGTAAGATTGGATCTTAATTGGTAAAGAATATTTCTAATGAAAATTATAATTTTAAAATAGGTTTTACATGCACCATTACCATTTCTCATTGGCGTAGACTCACGGTTTTTTGATTTATACGATCCACCGAGTGACGTTAATTGTGTCAATTTGGACACAAATAACATAGCTGTTTGCGACGACAAAAGATATTTAAACGTAAAACTTTTACCTAAAAAAGCTGCAAGGATGCTTAGAGGTTGGCTGGAACTCTTGTATTCTAAATTAATTTCCCTTGGAAAAAGTTATTCTCAGAAAGGTAAATATCCTATTTTAATATAACTAAGAATATACTTCATCTTTTATTATTGAAAAACTATGTACAAAGTAAATATAATCTTAGAAAAAGGAGACGAGGACTTCAGCGTCGATAAGGAATTTCAACAAAAACGCAAAGAACAAGCTTTAGAACTTGAGATACAAGATGCTTTTCTAAGATTCATGGCTATGATCTTAAAAGGCTATCGTGCGTACTTATTGCCTATAACAAAAGCGCCTACGGTTGGATCCACGGATCCAACTAGTTTATTCAACATGCAGGCTTTTTTAAGGAGTCGTGATAAAGCTCATGCTAAATTTTACAGTATGCTCGTACGAACCCAAATGTTTATAAGGTAATTAGTTTAATAAAAGTTCAGTTAATTTTTAATTCGTTTACTTATGGCTTTCTCTGGTTTGCTTTATAATATTTTTAGATTTATTGAGGAGACGAGTTTTGTATCTGATATGGATATGGCTGGTCTAGCGTTTTTCGATGAGTGTACTGAACGCGTTGATGAGGAAAATGGTAATATATTTTCATTTTTGTGTGATTTTGTAGAAATGGGCATAATTCCATACGAAGATGGTCCGTCTGTCTGTCTGGCAATCCGAGCGTCATTTATCTAGTTCCTACTTCTCCTTATTTTCCCGAAATTAAATTACATTTTATTATCTTTTATAGTCATGCTTTTGGAATTAGACGAATCTCAACATAGTGAACGAACAGTGTTTATACCACCTCCAGAGGCAGGACCGAATCAACAAAAACTAATTTATAAGACATTTAAATTGAACCCGGAGTTAATGAGACCCCAGAAAAGTTTCAGTTTAAAAAATCCTGCTTTGAGTGCCTTCACCATTGTGCCTGGAAGCCCAATGGCTCGCAGAACAAAACATGAAATAAAAGTCGCTCAAAGGATGGCTCGAAAACAAGTAAGAATTTTCTTCACTAAATGTGGGAAATGTGTGTGCGAGTAGCGTAATTAAAATTTTGCGCCTCTTTTGCGCAGCGCTATCTTCACTAACTGAAACCTCTGTTAGAAAGAATGAGATTTCTGCTACAAAAAATTACAAACTGATTGGAAATAGAAATTAGATTAAATGAAAATCGGGATAAATTTAGGATTTAAATTTAAAGGGGTGATGCCACTTACTATATGGGAGCCTAGTATTAGGCAGTGGATGTAAACAGGGAGCCTTTTACCTGACGGCGTTTCACTTCCGCATAAATATGTTTTAAAACTTTTAATATTATTTGTTTGATGTAGTTTTAATATTAATGAATTTTTTTATAGGCAGCTATGCCAGATCGATGGGGCAGGTGTTTGCTTGGTACCTGTTTCAGTCTGTGGTTCTTACACTTACCAGCTATGTTGCAAGTTTCGAATCAACCTGCAGCTATTTTGCACCAAGCATATGAATTACTTGTAAAAATGCAAAAATTGCGTTTGGATCCAATGGAAGAAGTAAGTATACAGTTAGCTAATGAAAATAAGACACAAATAATTATTTTAAATTCAGAACAAATTTAAATTTAAATGAATTAAAAGATTTACGTGATAATTAGCAATAATATTAAAATGTTAAATATCTAATATGAAATTTTCTTTATTTTAGGTTTGTTATAGAGCTATGATGCAACTGTGTGGTGTATATGGGCAGCCAGTATTAGCTGTGAAATTATTATTCCATATGAAGCGAAGTGGAGTTCAACCAAATGCACTGACTTACGGATTTTATAACAAGGTAGAAATTACTTTTGGTTACAATTCATGCATTCATTAGATGGTATATTCACGAGAATATTACGGTAATTTTTATCAGAGAATTGAGTATGATAGGCTGTATGTAATAATGCCAATCTATTTACTATTTTTAGGCTGTCTTAGAAGCAACATGGCCTTCTGATATGACGAATTCAAGTCAATTAATGTGGAACAAATTACGTAATGTAATTGTTGGTGCTGCATTATTTAAAAAAGCTGGCAAAAAGAGTGCCAGGAGGAGGCTAAGTTCAAGCATTGATGCTATGACATCAGATGGTAAAACTCTAAGCATGGAACACGCAATATCAAGATCCAGTCTTGATAGTTCGCACTCGCAAGATACGGAAGCTGTCCACAGAGATTGTAAGACATATTTACAAATTTTTCCTTATACATTTATTTCTTAGCAAGTCGAGAATTTGACCCTTTGTTTAGATTAGTCTTCACAGCTGTCCTACTTTAAAATTATTATTATTTACAATATAATATTTTGTGACAGCATTGAAGGGCAGTTCTGTACCAGATTTACCAGCTTTTGGACTGAATGAAATGAAAATGAAGTCTCATCGTCAAAACAGTATTGTAAAAGATCTCGCAATATTAAGCATGTCACAGCCAGAAGCACTCGATCGTTCTCCTAGCAATCCAAGGTGAAAAAGTTTAGAGAAACAATAATGCAGTAGATACCATTTCATAATACTTAGTAAAGTCGCCATACCAATTCAATCAAGTGCTTTTATAATGTTGGAAAGACTTTATTAAACATCTTAAAGTCATTTGCTTCCTACTGCACGGAGATTTTCCCTACTTACATTTCATATTTTAATAGTTTATTTATTATTTACTTTTCAAGTTCGTAGGATCTCATAAAAATTGAATGATCTTTCGCACAATTTTAGCATGCTAAAATAATGACATTAACATCTAATACTGAGTTAATTAATTCATACTACTTAAACTTGAAATTTGTACTCCTAACAGCAATAGAAAATAATGAATTTTGTAGATTAACGCGCAGCATAGAGTCGCCACTAAAAAGTCCTATTAGAACTCCAGTAACAGAAAATGATCCATTGGGTGCATTAATGAATGATGACACACCAATTGTATCGCCTTGCGAGGAAAATGATTCCAACTGCTCAACAAGCACGCTCACTGTTATGAACAATACCATCGAAGATAGACCTGGAGGTCCAGTTTTATTCAGAAGGTATAACAAGCCACTGTACCATAAAAATCGAGAAATAGCCGGAATTTAAAAAAATTTTACCAGAAAAGCCTATCCAATAATTTAAAAAATTTTTCTTAAAAATTTCTAACTTTCCAAAGTCGTGTGAAATCTTGTGAAATCCCGATTTCGCGGCGTCAAGTACACTCTGCATGACTTTCAATAAATGCGGGCACGTACAAAATGGATTTTGATTTACGTTCGTCCTATGAAGCCCAATTAACATCCGTTTTAGTTTTATATAAAATAATAAAAATAAGAAGCTAATTTTAAAAAGCTATTTATTTTGTTTATGAAAAAAGTTTGCTGCCTCATCTTTTCTTTTTAAGTTGCTCAACTGGCATGTTCTTGATTTATAATCATTTAGACTATAATTTAAACTTAAATGCTCACATATTAATGTAATAACCTCATTCCTTAGTAATAACCTGCCACGAAGTGCAACATTTCACCAGGCAGTAGATGGGGACGTAAATGTCGGTGGACATTTGCAAAGAAGCGAAACAATGCCTCATTCCGTCGCCCAACAAGGAGACCAGGAAAGAGATAGAGATAGACTGGAGATTGGTAGTCTGTGGACTCAAAACAAAGATAGTGTAACATCCAGTTTATCCAGCTTAGGTTCAAGCTTGAAACTCAGTTTTGGGTAAGTTATAAAATAAATATGTAAGAACAATATGTGTACACTAACAAATTTGAAAGTAATTTCACGTTGATAAGTTATTTTGCCTAGACTGTGCATGTGCTAAACTTTTGTAACACATGCATGCATTTCACGCTTCTTTATTATTTACTTTAATGCATGTAAATGTTTTTTTTTCCTTTGCATATGAATTTAGGAGATATTCCACTGGAGGACTGGCTTTTACTAAAAATAAGGATTTAATATCATCAAATCAACTCATTGAATCTCTTAGTCTATCGAGTTATATCAGGTACGTATTAAATACGTTTGAGATTGCAAAATTTTGTTTTAACAAAGCTTTAATGTGCCTTAAGAACATCTTTGAGGTATCAAAAAAATTCGAATTATGTCTTCAAGCCGTCAATCAGGAATTCCCAGACATTTTTGTTCATTGAAATGTGATTCTTAAATACTATATACCTAATGTATTTGATTACTAGAGTAGCATTTTCTGTATTTAGGGTCTTATTCACAAAAGTTTTTTTTTATTTCAGTCCCTCGAGTTTAACTGGAAAGAAATCCAATGAATTAATTCAGGGCGGCTTAAACAGTCTAAAATCAGCTGCAACTACAGTCGTGAAAAAGTTTGACGAAATAAAAGAAGCTATTTCAGCGACTAGCACTCCTGTCAAACTAAAGGAACGTGATCAAAGATTAGGGTATGGAATTTCTCACGAATCATTGGATTCTCTTACGGACGGATCGCAACAAGATCGCAATGAAATATTTACGAGGATTTCTGGTACGTTACAAGCGTGATTATGCAGCACATTTTTGATATACTGTTAGGGGTGTGTAAAAATCTCGAAACTTAACTCACTCATTTGCAAATCCATTAAAATTTCTGCTAACCATTTTTGTAACAGTTTTAATCAATTTGTTGTGTGAATTTTAATCTGTTTAGGTGATGCAACTGTAGAATTAGGTTCACTTTATGAGCTAGCGGAATGTTTATACCCAAAAGGGACTAGAGAACTAGAGGACCGTCTCGCTGTTGAACTTGTTCTTTCAAGCGCTAGTAGATGTCATAATTGTTCAGCTATATTATATGATGAAGAAATAATGGCTGGATGGCAGCCGGAAGATTCCAATTTAAATACAATCTGTCAATTTTGCGATAAAGCAACTGTACCACTACTCACTGTAACAATACTGGATTACAGGTAATTGTTGATATAATTTATCTTTAAATTCTTTGTCAGATTAGATCCAGACTAAAGTACCTCTAATTAAAAAGTTTTTCAAAAATTATAATGCTGATAATTTACTAATATGCTTTATAATTCCTTGAAATGAATCGAAATATCTTAAAATTATACGTATCTCATTACAAATACAGGTGCAAAGAAGGTGAGAAAAGTAATGATCCACTAACGGATGCTTTGGTCGAACTGATGCAGCAACCAACGGAATTGCCAGCACCAATCACTGTACCGTACCTTAATCCACTAGTACTAAGAAAAGAGCTGGAAAACGTTTTAAGTCAAGAAGGCGATTCGTGTCTCACTAAACATAAATTCATTCAAGAGCACCCGATTGTATATTGGAACTTGATATGGTACTTTGAAAGAATAAATCTTACCAGCCATCTGCCTGAACTATGGCTGAGTAGTGAAGAGGAAAAGGAATTGCAATCTGGTTCGGGATTGGTTGGCGTCAGAACTATGTGGGATAACGATCGACTTCATATGAACCGTTTACCTATGTATCTTCAGTGGAAACTAAATACAGATCGAACGTAAGATTACATCAATAATTTATTACAACATAAAAAAAAAAAAGAAAAAATTGAATCGATTAAATTTTCGTAATTTTATTAGGTTAATGCAAACGGTCATAACGAATGTTCGACATAACGACTTAGCGGAGCCAATACGACGAATTGCCTTAGAAAGAAGTAGGTTTCTCACAGAGGATCAAGCAGCGTTTTCCATATATAGAGACATTCTTTTTTTGGCCTTCACTGTTCTTGGTAGAGGTAATATAGATCAAGGTAAAGAAAAGTTTTTATTTTTATTTATAAAATAAGTTTTTTAGAATTTTTAAATAATAGAGATTGACTACTGACATGGCTATAGGAAATTATTGAGAATAGTACATTGTGTGACATGTGTACATACTATTTTTTGAAACTCCGGGTGAAATAAAATACGTGATGCATTTTGACTAACTATCATCCGTGTGCGAAAATGGTCAGATTTTATTCGTACACTTTTTTACAGGAGCGTTTGATCGAGAATATAGTCTTTCTTTGGAAAGATTGACAGAAAATGACGAAAAGTTGTTGAGAAATACGGATGCTGCTCCTTCAATGATGATCCTCTACTGTAGACATTATTTCAAACAATTGAATATATGAAGAATTGTATAATCGTCCGTTTTGTTGAAGTCTAAAGGAGGTATTGTAAAGAGTTTAAATGATCTTTCTCTTTCAAAAGGGACATTCTTCGTCAAAAATATGAATATTTTATTAGATTTATTATCACTGAGGTATGCATAATACAATAAATCTGATAAATCTTGTGAAAAATATTAATTTCTCAAGATAATTTTACGTGTGTAATACAATAATAGATAACAATTTAATTGAGATCAGTAGAATAGAATCACGACATTCATATTGTTTACGAAGAATGTCTTATGAATTAAATCGCAATCTGTAGTTACTTATTCTTCACGAATCAGTGAGATTCGTATGTTTTAAACGTAGAAGATGTTTTTTTAGACAAAAGACATTGTCACAGGAAATTCTGTCCAACTCTGACACGAGCAGTGGTTTTTGAAAGAAATTAAACAAGGTATTAGAAAAATTTATTTTTTTAAGCAAATTATTTAAGGGCATGTAATATTTACCATATGAGCAAATTCAGTTTCGTGAAGTATTAAATTATATCTTCCTTAAGTATTTGCTTCAAACCAATAAATTACTTTATTAATTTTTGAAATCACTATGAAACACTGCGTAAGAATTCTTAGCTGCCGAAAAATTTCTACATATTATAATTTTACTTATATTGTAAATTGAAAGTTAATAATTTTTATAACGATTTTAGATGCTTACACGATCTTTGTATAAAGCAATCTAAAATGATCGTGTTAGAGAAAAATTTCAAGTATCTCTTCTTAGCAATTAAAAATAAATTCGTAGGGGTGGTCGAATTTTTGTTGATATGCTTACAATTTTAACGCGTTAATTTTTTATGAAATTTTTAATGTTAAGATGAATGTTTTCATTTATTTTAAAATGTACATGAACTTAAACAATCATCGTAAAATACTTTCAATGAATTCTAGAACACAGAATTAAGTTTCATGTATTTAGAATTTTTTTGACTGATCTAGAATTTTATTGATAATTTTTTTTTTTTAATTCCAGAATATTCTTGTTTTTTAGAATATTCTGAAAGTTTTTAGTGCAGCTTCAATTTGATTGAATTAATTTTTGAAAAAAATCACCCCTATTGTATGTCCGTCAAATGATAAGTCATGTAATAAGGGAATTGAATAGTGATGATGTTGAACTAATCATATATTTTTTATGATTAGCAACGTCCTTATTTGTGCGTAATTTTTGATAACTTTCTTCTCAAGCTTCGTGAGATTTTACGCCTAATCAGTTAATAATTATTCATAAAATTATCTAAGAGCTATAGGAATAAGTACCAAAGTACCGCTAAGTACCAAAGAATTTCTGCACTACGATAAAACCCCTAGTTGTGTGCCGCGCAGTTATTGCCCAGAAAAGAGTTGCTATAATGAAATATTTTATAAATACGATGTAGCAACGTATTTGTTTGCATCTTAATAGCAACTGGTATTATATTCCTATACTCTTAGATAAAACAACCATACATGACCAATAACTAACAACAAACAACACTCTTGTCGTTATGATAATTGTTTTTATGATAATTGTTTCGGCGATGTTTTTAAGTAAGTTAATTCATCCAATCAGAATGGTACAACGACATTTCCCATAAGCCTTATGTAAGAATTAAAATATTAACACGTTTGCTACCAATTTTGTTTATATTCACTTTTATTTTATTTTTTACCTACCTAAGTAATAGGGGCTTGTTTAGCTCTAGGATACACACCAGAGAATTTTCGAGCAGAATTTTTGAGGAAATCAGCTTTTCATAAGGCGAAAGACAAAATAAAAGGGCAATATCGGACGGGGGCCTCGCAGTAAGTAACTTAAATCTTTTGAAAATATCTTGTTGGATACAAGATTAACAAATTTATTAAAAACACTATCCATTTTTCTGTATCCTCTCCTGTAAGTGATATAAGAAATTCAAAATTTTGTATAGCCATTTTATTAAAAAATGAGAAAAAAAACGTTAGATAGGCAATAGGTGTCATTTGATGTAGATAGTTGTAGGTACCAAAATGAAGTTATTCGTTCAAAAAATATGTTTCAACTTTTGGCAATTTTTATGAGTGTCTTGAGCTGTACCTATACGTTTCGCTTGCTTATTGCTATGATAAAAATTCATAAATCACATTATACGTACATTAAAATAAAAATTAAACCTTTAGTGCGTTTATTCAGTTGAATTATTGTGCTATTGTGTCAGCTAAAGAATAAAAATACAGCTGTTTGTATAATTTTAATTGTAAAGTCATTTCAATTTTATTTATCCAATGACAATGTAACATTCATGTAAAAGCGCCTGTCCTTTAGTGGTGACATAGTTTCTGAACATTCTATTTTAAGATCCCGTAGACGTAGACTTGATTTGCGAGCTAGAAATAAATGTAACTTCATAGGATTTGCATTAAGATTATAAACTTTTAATTCCATAGATTAAATTTAATGTTTAATCTCGTAAAAGTCGACATTGGGAAAAGCGATCGGTTCAAAAGGAATGACCCTGCGTACGAAATAACGTAAGGTCCGCCACTGGAAAGACAACGAACTTATTTGTTATCACTACAAGAAGCTTCACCAATGTACGCTACGTAGAACCGAAGCTTTCGCACAAACAATTATCGTTACTTCCTTGAGTATATTGCAATAACTGGATACTTATATTGTTAAATTACTATGATATATACTAATTAATAACAGTAACGACAGAAAAATATGATTTTACTCTGAGTAACGAAGTTATTCTCTTATCATCCTCGCTCATTGGTTAATTATTTTGGACGTGCGATCTCCTTTGGTCAAAGCACTCTGCGCTTCAACTCAGCATCCTGATGCATGATACTAAATAAAAGAAAATTTTTAAGATAGCCAATATTCATAATCTGTTTACATATACATATTTTAATCTTTAAGTGATATCATATTTACAAAATGAAAATGTATAAACGTAGTATTCTCTTCTTATAAATCTAAAAAAATATTTAAAAAAAATATATATATAGAGAGAGCAAAAGAGATACCTACAATCCTTTTAATTTTGCTTGCATTTGCTAGGAAATTCTCTTTTTTTCATAACTTCAATTTCATGTTCAGATTTTTTAGGAAGTATTTAATTTTTTTATAAATAGGTAAACTAAATCAAATGTATTAATTGTGAATTAATTAGAAAAATATGTTTGTTATCAAGGAACCTTTCACCGCCCATAGAGTCCAAACGTGTCTAATGAATAAAAAGATGCTATGACTGGCAAAGGTTTAAAGGTACATGTGTGGTAAACTATGAAAATAATACTTTTATTGGCTTTCTTATTTTTAAACCAAATAAGATACATCGCTGAAATTTTTGGAAATAGTGCAAAGTATCTAATTAGCTTAACAATAAGAGGGCGAAAATAATAGATGGAAAAGTTAGTAATTCGTTTTTTCAAAATTTTTACCATATTTAAAAATTAGTTTTCGTTTTAAGCGTATGTACTAAGCGTTACAGTAGCCAATTTTGTCGGCAAACTTATTCATAAAATAATAATTAAAAAAAGATTCATATCTATAATAGTCCTATAAAGAAATGATTAAGAAACCTCAATTTGTTATGGAATTAAAAAAAAATTATTATTCTACGAGTATGTTTGTCGAAAAAAAATGTGGCTAGTATAACGTTTGGTGCATGGCTATAAATATAAAGATAGATCATATAAGCTAATCATATAACTGTCTAAGCTTGACAGTTTTTAGTTTATTAGTTATACGATTTTAACTTTCACACATGACGAATTTTCTCCCGCTATGTAATTGGTTAACAGACCATGCAGAGATGCGCACGTTCAAAAATCATACTACGGATACAGATATCAAAACCTGCGCTCACAATCTGACGACAATTAAAAAATGGTACTTTTCCCTTTGTTTTTTTTATTTATAGTAATATTAACAAGCAATGCGTAGTCAACCCTTTTAAATATAAGAACAATACAATCTCTATCTTCACTCTTACGTTAGTCATTTACCTCCGTATTCAGGTACACTGTTAGAAAAATCTGCATTAAATTTAATATACAAGTTTATGAAGCAAATATGCACTACTTCTACTGAAATTTAATATACATGGTATAGAAAATTTAATATAGAGGGCGGTGAAACAGAGTGTGTATGTGTATATCTCAATATAATTTTTCATTTATCTTACCAGCACATTTGAAATTAAAATGATGATATCGAATTTGTTTACTAATTATTATTTATAATTAAAGTGTAACATATACAGAGGGGAACTTTTTTCCAAAATTCACTGTAATTGTATAAATTTGTAAATGTGTTTTACGCAGCTTATACGTTATGTTTATTAAATCTTCAATTAATTAAATATATCTACATAAAATGCAATTTAATTTATATTTGACTAGAAGAAAATATTCTGCCGAGGGATTGATCACTCGAATTTTCAAGTATAGACATTTAAAAATTGTAAGGGATTTTATGGAATCTTAAGGTCGTTGGACCCAAGTGTTAAGCTCAAAATTCCATTCCCCATTTTACTCAACAAAAATTATAGATAAATATTTTTGCGCTCTGTAGCGCTAATCCTTTTTCAAGTATAAGACTGCATACAGAGCGAAAACATATTTAGTTTCGATACTTTTTGCATAAAACGAAGAATTCAAAATCTAACTTTAAAATTGAATATTTTCATTTTACTTAAAAAATATTTGAATTAGATATTTTCTCGCTCTGTATGCATAATTCTAGTTAAAAATTGATTAATTATACAGAGGGAAAAAATTCTAAATTTAATATTTGTTGAGTAAAATGAAGAAATCGAATTTTTGGATTAGAACTTGGCTCCAACACCCTTAAGGAATTTTACAGGGTTTCAGACGAATTAAAACACATTTCAAAGGATGTTTAAGTATCCTAGGAATTTCAAGCGACTTTAAGAAATTTCAATAATTTAAAATACTTTTAAAAGATGTACACCAAATTTAAAGAGTGGTTAACCCCTCGTATCCTGTTATATTATTTATAATCTAAAATTACTGTTAGAATTACTTGTCATTAGTGTAAAGTGGAATTATATCGTTCTTTTAACAAGTGATCAATATATATTTATATGAAATTTAATATACACTCCTTTAATGTTGATTTCATACACTCAAATTGTTAAGTTTAATATACCGATGTATATTAAAATTACAAATATTTCTAACAGTGTATTTCAAGTTTGTTTAACTCACACTTTAGTTTACCACAAGTTTCAACCGACGAAGTGGCTGCCTACTCGTGAATTTATACTTCTCTTTTTGTTTTAACACAGTTTTACTTATTACTTAGGACGCGGGGCGGTATTTTAAAGAAGTTTGCACGTACGTAGACGTACGTCTACGTCTCTCATATGCGTACATTGTTTTTTTTTTTTTTTTAATTACACAAAATAGATGTGTCTTAGGTCGTGGGCTTTGTGAGACACTAAATTTTCAAATTGAAAGATTTCTTTATGAGTATGAGAGCCCTCGAATCTTTGTTTCGCTTTAGTTCGTCATTATACTGCACCAAACTCGTGGTCTCGTGCGCTTGTTATAATAGTCAAATTTAATTATAATGTCGCATCTATATCTCTTATGCATTTGTGCGTAAACGCATAGTCCTGTGATCGACCATTCGATTACACTCAAGTGCACATTATAATACGTATATTTACATATATTTATAAGTGACACTACTGTGGCTTCAGAGTTCGAAGTTCGGAGACACTATAACACGGCTCTTGAAATTTCAAAAGTCCTCCCTCTTCCACATCGAGTGTTTTATTTTTTGTATGTATGTTTGATAATACTTTTTCTTCCTTATTACCTTTAACACTAAAGGTCTACGCCACTTTGGAAGCGGATAGTTAAAGAGAGCAGTAGAAAAATGCACAATTTATGTATCGCTCGAAGAATACAACAAGCGCACATCGCAAGAGTACGACGGTACCGGTGACACTATTAGTGGGATCATATCGTGAAAGTTCACGTGGAAGATCAAGTTTTTACACATAGAAATAAATTGTCAAGTCTCGCTGAGCTATTCAGGAAGAAAGACAGGTATTTTTTAATTCGTCTTTTCAATCTAAATGTACAATAATTCTGACCGGTAGTGTAATTATTAAAGAGTAACCTGCTCGTTAAAATGGATTTGATCATCAGAAAAAGCGCGTGAAGAATTGTTATGTTATTTATATAATTTTTTGTCGGAATCAAATGAATTCTTCCACGAGAACGTGAACCGCATTACACAGACCACATGAGTATAGTACATGTAAATAAGTAACAAGAAAAATAAGGCTATGGAATATCAACAGACTCGAATGTTAGGTATGTATGCGTATAGATAAATCTCAGAGGCTGTACGAATTGAAAAATTGTCCTTCGTTAGAAGTCAAATTTCGGAGACACATCGGAAATCGGATTTCCGCCGGTCTATGCGGACATCTCCTGTGTTATCAATATAGTCAATTCATTATTGTACTATTTACACGTATAGCTTATTTATACGGAACATAAATTTCGCAATCACACGAAACATATATATATATATGTATATATCTATATATATTTACACACACACACACCCACTCAAATTCGCAAGCATACACTTTCATACATTTTTTTAAAACTCATTCGTGTATTCAGCATGTGTCGCTCAGATCGGGAATATAATATACGTATGTATTTGTATATATGTACCGTGTACAGGAAAAGAATGTATAATTCCATGCGGTCCGTCCGTAAATTACAAAGTGATTCAAGGGTGGGAAACGCGAAGGCGTGCACCCTCGACGTACGACTGTTTTCCTTCGTTATTTGAGAATTATACTAATCCAGTTATATTAATCAAGATATACCGCCCCGCTGCAATTAAGAGACTCTGCTCTTCCTCTGCAACCCTGATGAATTATGAAAATTTAGACTAAATTGCTTACAAACCTAAGGGGCCTTAACGATGTACAACTAGACAGCTCTATAATTTATTATTAATATGTATATAATTAGTAATTTCTATAGGTGTACGTGCGGTCGCGTTCCTAAAGAAAACTTTTTTTTCTCAAGAAGAGCGGCATACTTTCCTTCGAGAGCGTGTACACGTGCTCGCTCATAAACCAGTGCACTACGCTAATTTAACGAGATGCTGAGATTACGTAGAAGATAGTGCTGTAAATTCATTTTTTTTCGCTAAGTTTTATAATCTTCTAAGGAGAATATTTTTTAATGTTCATTATTTTAGGGAAACGTAGGAGGAGACAACGAAAGCGAAGAAGATTAATGCTAACATTTTTAAAAAATTAGTTAAAAATCAGTGCATGATTTACTGATATATAAACGTTTTACAATGAAAATATCTGGTAAATAGGATATAGCAATAAAAAAAATGCTGACCTAATATAATATTTGTGATAGGGGGTGAGATGAATCAAGTGCACTTTTGTCATTAAATGAAAGGGAAATGAAAGGATCGGAGGGTAAAAATATATAATTTATTGGATATTTTTCGCAGATCACTTTAAGTTTTCCAAGTTATCTTTGATTGTCTCGTCCAACGTTTTTCAACAAATGAACAGTAAAGAGTAAACCGAGAGTCGAGAAACTATAGCTAATCCACGATTTTTTTAAGGGAATTAATTCAAATATCCGATAAAAAAGTATATAAAATAATGTTGAATTTTGAAGATTAATTTTAGAAATTAAATTGAAAAAATCAAAATAGTAAAGCATATTTTTAACAATCAATTTTAAGTAACTAAGAGTTCAGTAAAGTGTATCGCAATACATGTGGCTGGCAAGATTATTAACTATGCAACACCAAAAATATTGTATAGCAATTGCGTTTTGTTTTACATCAATTTAATCATAATTTGATCGGAATTAGCAGCAGACTGAGTTAAGTTTATTATAAAATATATTTGGTACTATACAGATTATCATTTAAAGTTATCGCAATATAGGAAGATATTTTAATTTAAAAAAAGAAATTAGTAAATTATGCGCAAACGAAATCTTCTTGAACCCAAGGTTTAATAAATTAACAAAGTTTCTATAATAAATCCAAAATTTAATAATTTCATATTCATTTTCATTAAGGTCTCCTCGTTATCTAAAATCGGATACTCGTATTCGTAAGGATGATGCTTTAATTAAATTAATATATTATTTTGACTATCTTCTAAAACTTGAATTTTCTATTCAACTGCCTCGGTGAAAGGAGACAAGGTGTCACAAAACTTCAGATTGGAATCATCCAATTTAAAGCAGCACAACAGACAACAAATGAAAATACAGATATTTGGGTCACCTTGTCACCTTATACCATGAATGCAGCTCTTATACAATTACGTATTGTTATAGTTTAATTAATTAACGCAACAAATAATATAATAATGTAGAAAATGAAGAACGACGAACTCTATAAATTATTCTTCCAAAAAAGGATTTGGTAGAAAGAATATATTTTTCATTTTTTGATGAAAAGTAGACATTTAATCAAGACGCATAAATCTATATAGATTCTATAGAATACAATCGTTAATATCATGAGGGTTTTAAAATTTTAAATTAATTTACTTAAATAATTTACTTAAAAATTATCTACACTCTGTTGAGCATCTTTTTTCACATTTTTCAACACCGATTCCGATTAAGATTACGAGAAGACATAAAGCAAAATAACTTTATCAAAAATAAGGTTCAAGATGCAGATTCTGAAACAGATTCTTCTATTATTCGATCCGTCCAACGCGTAGGCAACTCGCTATGCAGTATACGTGTAACCTAACGTGTACTCGGAAATTGAAGGCAATTGGCAATCAGCGATTCAAGATTTTTAATGCAATTCTGTCTTACTTTACTGAACTATGTATGTGCATAAAGACACAATTAAATAGAGTATAAAAGTTATGTTTAAAACTTGTCATGCGCCAGCGCATTTTGACATTCTCATCAGAGAAGGTATTGGTTTTTTTATTAATATTTATAAGATTGTATATAAGACATTCTAACAGCGGAACAAAACTTGTATTGGAAGACAGCATACCAAAGTGAAAATTTTTGTTTCCAACAAAGCTTTACAAATATTTAATTCACAATTTCACTCACAGTTAAACTTCACGCACTAATTTGATCAGTTGTGTAAATTGAATCGCTCATAACCACTTTACAAAAAAGTTAGTGTCATAGATCAATCATTCGAAGGTTTATGTATGGATGTATGAAATGATAATCGAAAGTAGAAACTGACTAGTTACTGACAATTGGTCCCAACCGCAGCAAACAAATACAAGTTACCCAGCAAACACATTAAGCACTTTTAACACTTTTAATCCGATATTCATGTAAAGGGATGCTTCTTCGTTAATTTCACAGATTTCATCATATTTGAAATAATGTATATATTTGAAATGGATTGCATAATTATAAATAATTAGATTCTACAGCGTATTTGCTTAGTAACTTGTAGAATTTCTGATTTTTCATATGTATATTTTACCGGAAAACATAAGTTTGCTTTGGGCAGAATCCAAAAACAGATTTACAAACATATGTATGTATATTTATTTTTAAAGCAATGTTTAATATTACAAATAAATGTTTAGTTTTTTATAATCTGAAGGAGAACTATCAAATTCTTGATTAAAAATTGAAAACTATCCATATTCACTAAGCAATGCGGACATTGTTTAAGCAATATTCACATTAACTAAGTAATATTGACATCGACAAATTAATGCGGAAATTGACTAAGCAGACTCAAGTTTGACGGTATAAGGAAGTTTCACCATTAATTTGAACTAGCATATGAATAATCAGTAATTATATATATATATATAATTATATGTATATAAAATGTTGGTGAATTATATATTTGACTATATACTTAGCATGGCATGTAGTCGGTTGTGACGATAAAATTACTGACGGAGCAATTAATTATATTTTCCAGGATTACTTATACAGTACATAAAATATTGCAATGAAATTTTGAGAAATAATAGAAAATATATATTGGGGTACACTCGACTCTCCCAATGATGAACTTCCCAAAGATGAAAACCTCCCAATGATGAACGCATTCCTCTCTCAATGATGAACAAAATCTTTTGCAATATTCACTTGATACCACTGCGCAAGCCATTGCACTCGGCATCTGATTGGTTGCTATTGGCGCGCAGTTTAAACTGCTAAAAAATATTATTTTATACGTAATACGCATGCGCAACTGATGTGACATTTGAGAGAAGAAATTTTTTCATCATTGGGAGGGTCTCTGGCTTGAATTTGTTCATCATTGGGAGAGTCGAGTGTAGGTACATCCGTACATCTGTCCAGCCGCCAGCGTTCTGCGTTCCCAACGCGGGTCCCGTACTCTACTGCGCATGTGTCGCGCTCGGCATCCGATTGGTTGCTATTCGCGCGCAATTCAAAATGCTAAAAAATATATATTTTATATATACAGAATTGGCATTTCATTAATTTTTTTTGTCAAGATTGATTAATTTCGGTCTAAGAAACATTTCCATAAGTTAAAATTCCACTATTTATAATAAACAATAAAGATGATATTTTTTAGCATTTTGAATTGCGCGCGAATAGCAACCAATCGGATGCCGAGCGCGACACATGCGCAGTAAAGTTCGGGACCCGCGTTGGGAGCATAGGTTGGGAGCACTGCATCTGTATTTTTCTTTAAATTTTTCAAAACTTTTTAATTTCGATTTTAACACCTGACGAACGTGCCCCAATATATTCCCTATTATTACTCAAAATTTCATCATAATATGTTAATTACTGTATAAATAATCCCGAGGAAAATATTTATTTTCTCGCTTGGTAATTTTTATCGTCAAAACCGACTACATGCTTTTAATAGGAATTATAAAGGGTAAGCAATAGTTTTTTTTTTATCAATGATTATACATGTTTCCGTCCACGAGATCTTGAGAGATTTAAAAAGAGGCATAAAAAAAAGAATTAGAACAAAATTGTTAAGTTGCTTGTACATATAATAAAAATTAGTAAAATTACCATTTCCAACTAAAAATTCCTTTTAACAAAAAATCAGATCGTATGCTTATTTTTCAAGAAAATTTACTATGCTGGAAAAATCCCAGTAGAGCAAAGTATTATTTTCTGATGTCACTGATTTAGTGTTATATTAAGAAACTGAACAATTACTTTCCACACTATTAAAACGTAGCAACAATTTCGGTAAATTGCAGACTTCCATATATAAAAATAAGTATAATAATTTATATTTAAGTACAGGGAAGGTGAAAATGAAGACACGACGAGACTAATCAAATAAAGAACGGAAGGAATGGATTTCTTTTAATAGAAAGGCTGCCTCGTGATTATGGATTTGGTTCTTGTGGAAATTCACTGAGCAATGTGGAAATTGACTGAAAAATGCGGACATTGACTAAGCAATGTGGAAATTGACTACGAAATGTGGAAATTGATTAAGCAATGTGAGTATTGGCTGACCAATATTTAAATTGACTACTCTCTGATTTGTTCATGTAGTCTCCTCTCACTTTGAACGTGCGAATATCTCTGGGAAAAACAAATTGGCACAAATCAACGCAGAAATAAAAACGCATTTAAAAATGTGGAGATGATTAAGCAATATTCATGTGCTAAATGCAGATAAAGCAAAAAAATCCCAGTAGAGCAAAATAAGATTTTCTGATTTCAGTGGTTTATTACTATATCAAGAAACTCGACAATTATTTTTCGCCTTATTAAAAAATAGCAACAACGTACAATAAAGTACAGACATTTGCATATAAAAGTAAATATAGTAATATATTTTTAAGTACAAGGAAGATAAGTACATGAAAACGAAGAGATGACAAGAGTGAGCAATAAAGAGCAGAAGAAATAAATTTAATTTAATATAAAGACTGCCTCATAATTGTCAATTTGTTTGTTGCAACCGCGGAATTGAAAAATTGCGTGATTGCATCAATCAAAATATATGAATGAAAGGATCCTCTAATAGGTTCACAGCAGCTGTACTACTAACGTGTAAATTGAATATGAAGATAGTGGATAGTGAAAAGAGATGAGTGAAAGAATAAAAAATAATGTTGAAGCGAAAAAAATACCTTGCCTACGCGCAGGAACGTGCCTGTGAAAAATACCCATCGAGGATGCGTCCTTTCTCTTATTGTCATCCCCATTTACAACTTTAGGAATATTAATTAAGCACCACTTGTTTCATTCGAGGGCGCACGACCGACAATTGATCGGACCATTTGTTTCGATTTTCTGAGTATCCGCTGAGCTGACGAGGATCGAGGACGCGCTTGGTATCTCTGAACAATTTATTTCTCTTATATTTTATTGAAGCGTGATCGAATATACGACGCGACGACTTGACATATTTTACTTAGTGATAGCGAAGACTACAAAGATTTTAAATGACGCAAGAAATTATGCACGAATAAGACGATTCTTGGTCATTTACTGATTGTGATGACTGATCGTGAGTACTGATCGTCACTGCCGATCAGTACTTAGTCCAGGCTCTTTGATTTTCATTTTCATTTTGCTTTTTTCTTTTTGTTTTTTTGTTTTTCAAATTTCGTATGACTTGCACCGCAATAACTCTTTGACGTGAGCCAAAATGATTTAAAAGAAAAACGCTATCCAACCAGAGGGAAAATAAGAGAAAATAAGTGAAAATCGTAGAACACAATCGACTAGAACAGGAAAGGCAGTGGTGCGTTGCTTTGGTATACTAATACATTGGTGTTCAAACTTGCGGTTCGCGTCGATATTAGTCGCTGATTAAACGACGTCGACTTACTTTCGCTAAAGTCAGTAACATCATTTTTGTCACCGTCTCAGTTGATCAACCGATATAATAGTTTGTCACACGTTGTGCAGAAGTCTACGTCGCGTGTCTTCGCTCCCCTCATTCTTTCGATTCTATATCTGTTAGTTCAATCTTCTCTGTTTCCGCCTTTTCGACCTGTCCAGTTCCTCACGGAAGATTAGCGAAAGGACGCGCACAATTATAATTAGGGACTTCATAGTCTTTAGGGTACACAGGCCTCGGGAGGCGGGACTCTGTGATGTGGCAGGACGGGCTCTCACCTCGAGTTTCTTCTTCGACGCATTTCTAGACGGCAGTTTCGGTGTGGCTGTGACTCGACAGCCGCTCAACATCAATCTCTGGTATGTTCAGCTCGTCGGGTATGTTATCAGCGTACTCGATGCTGCTCGTCTGTGAAAGTCGCTTGTTTAGCGACGACTGCTTCCTGAGAACCTCGGCGAGGGCTGTGCTGCTGTGCTCGCCGTAGCGCGTGTCTAGGCCTTGCCGAAATGCGTTCACTACGCGGATCTGCAAATCAAGATTTACTATAAATTAATCCATTCGCGCATTAGATATACTTTGGGCAGATGAGGATTATCGGATCAGGCTTGGAAGGAAGTGATTCAACAAAAACCAAGGAAGTAATCAGCGAGGAGAGGCATAATCAGAATCCCTTACGAAAATAAACAAGACGCAAAAAATCACTGACGCCTCTGTAGTTTCTTCACAACTACACGCACACATCGAAATTATTGAATAATTCAATGAATTATTGAAAACAGTACAAAAGTAGCAAAAACTTTGTTATGTTAGACAAGTATGGATTAATTTCTGTGCTGACAAGACATGCATGTAGTTGCGAAAAGATTCAGGAAATTACGCGTCTGTAATTTTTTGCGCGTTATTTTGTTATCGTAAGGAGAAACCGTCAAATTTTTATTCCCTAGAATCGTGTCAGAGTTGTCCTTTCTTCCATTAAAACAATGTAACTTTTTATTATTTCACATGAAATTTGAGCAAAAATGACAACTGAGACGATTCATGGGCAAAACGGTAATTGCAGGGATTGTTGCAATTTTCCGCCGAACTCTCGCAGAGGGAAAGAATATTGACAAAACAAACAAAGAAGCAAGTGTAGGCAGTATACCGAGAGCTCGGCGATTTATCGCTCTTTTAATAATTAGACAGTTAATGCGAATTAAACTCAAAATACACGACAAAAGCGCTGAATCCCAATTTAACGAATATTTGACGTCACTATTTTCGACATTGCACATAATGCAAACAAAACTGCAATTATTAAGTGCATTCCAAATGAAAAGCAATTGTTATAACGATGTTAAGCAGTCGCGAACAATAACGTCATAATAATTTGGGCTTCAGCGAAAGAATTAAACTGATTTTTCATGTGTACTTTCAGCTTATGCATTATGCAATATGTGACATAGGTACAAGTTGCGCAACACCGCATGCACCCATCGACCATAAAAAATCAACTTTATCAACTCGTGACGAATCAATTGTTCGTTTTGTTGCTAGTATAAGGTAATGGGAGTTTAAGGGATTGAGAGCGACTCGTTCTGAAAATACAGAGTGTGTTCCTTTGTTCTACGGAACAAATATATATTGCGACAAATTATGATAGAGACGGCCAAAGCGCACTGTCAGAAGATGCGCGTTTTATCTACGCATAATAAGCGTATATACATTTATAGAATTGTGTTAAAAAGCTCAATGAGATTTGCTTGAAAGGGTGGATTAATATAAATATATAGGTAAAAGTAAACAGATGGAAAGATTATATAGAAACCTTAAGTACGTATATATAATTTATATATAACTTTTCCATCTCATTATATTTTATATTAATAAGCAATCAGACGCGTGTGAAAACAATGAGCATGAGAAATTGAGGCACAATAGATTGAGTTAAGAATAGATAACTAAGTTTCGCGTATTATATTCAAAAATGAACCGAATTACTATAAGAAAGACTACTATGAATTCTCTACTATGCTCATCCTTCACATATATATATGTATCACTGAAGCATATGTACATCCAAGAAATATTTGCGTAACATTTTTATCTGTGAAGCGAAAGTTAGGACCCACGTGGAAAATTTTATTTTCGATTTGTATATAAAAACGAGTTGACATATCATTTACATAAAAATAAGTTTATATACCATTTTTCCACCTGGTTTTCCATCGCGTAATGATAAAAATGTGAATTTTGTATACATGTACCCATATACTTCTTGGAATTTTAATTAGCTATGCAATTTGTTTGATGAGTATATGGTATATATATATATATGCACGATATCGCGAATGAAGCACAGAGGCAAAAATAACATTATACCGAAAATTGTGTAAATTATTTAATATTCAGGCGCCTTACCTCTGAACTGCACCCTGTGTGTTTACCGTTATCTATTATCGATTCTAGCATTCGTCAGTATTTATGTATATCAAAATAGATGAATTTTCGTCATTGAAACTATACGACTGGGTACATTCATTCGTCAGTTAATTCCTAATTTTTTATTATTGTAATTGAATAGTCCTGAAGAGCCTTCAATTAATTTTTGCGACGAATAAAAATTCGATCAGTGTATCAATTTGTGTAAATGCCAGAAGAAGACATTAAATGTCCAAATCTTTTATTTATACGAATACGGCGAAAAAGTTTGAGGTGAGGGGATCGTTTTCAGTGCGTAAGCATGAAATAATTACCAGGGTCTGCCATTTCATAAATAATTTGGGAGATTTAAAGTTAAATTCCAATTCTTCTGAATTTATCAGTGTGAATAAAATACGCTATATTTTAGTTCGAGACTGGTACTCTCTGCTCAAGTGTCTCAGAGTTAGCGACGCTTTGGATTGTTAAGCAGATGAAAGCCTGTTCGAATCTCGAATCATGCACATTTTTTTTAATTCTTCTCAAACACGCGTCTTAATTCGTTTAAATAAATCGAAAAATAAGATAAAATCAAAATTTTAGAGAAATTAGCATACTTGCACTAACACCTCATGATAATTTTGATTCTTATATGTTGTCTTATGATCAGATTGTGTATTGAGAGTTACGAAATATACCCAGACAGAAAAATGATGTATAAACTCATTTTCTTATTAACTTGTACTTATTTTAATAAATACTTTTTATTGAATATATAATTTTAGAAAAGTCCTAAAAAAGGTTTCAATGACTTTTTATAACTTTTTAAATCTAAATTAAATTATAGTGTTTAGGTAAAAGTAGATAAAAGTGAAAACTACATTTGTTTCTCGGGATATTTAAAATATAGATTTATAGTACTGCATTTAATCATTCAAGTTAGCTAAGAGTGTATTATAATCTGCATGTGTGTGCGAAGCATTTGTGTAAGCATCTAAGAATCATATTGATGGTACTTCGAATAAGAATGTCGCCAAAGTGATGTAGAAAAAAAATGAAAGTAAAGCACTCTGTACAAGAATCGAGTCGCATTAGAGTCACGAGCACAACAGTAATACAAATATTGGTCAGACTTTCCATCCTGAAAATAATTAAAAAGATGAGAAATTAAGACACATAGTAGTATTAAGCGATTTCAAATCATGCAAAATAAGTCAAGGCATGATAATATTAAGCAAACAATCAAATTATTGACGCGTACTTTTCTGCGCTGTTCTGCGTAAGCTCCATCATATCGATAACAATTAAATATTGTAGAGCCATCACTCTTGCGATTTCGTACAATTGAGTTTTCTCAAGACCAAAAGAAATCAATGTGATAAATACTTACTCTAAATTGTACGACGTTTATAGTAATGTTACCAACAATACTCATCATCAAAGTCAAAACCACATAGAAAGCAGTATTAAACTTGCATAAGTAGGTATGCAGATGCTTGCACTGTGTCGGCCAGTATCATCCAAAAAGAATCATGCAAATTGCATTCATATGTGCGTGATGTTGTAATCACGTAGACATTGTCTAAGTGTTAAAGACCATGTTGACATAGGCTTTGATTATTTGTGTAAATCAACAAAATAAATTTATGTTCTCGCTTCTAGCTGTAACATTCTAAAGAATTAAATTATATTTGTAATTAGAGTGAAAATTGTTTTTGCTTCTACTGAGAGTGCCTACCAATTTTCATTCAGAAGATATATTACTCGATTTATCCCCCTTATAAAAATGAAACAAGATCTGCAATTTTCTCGATTGCATAAATACATTGTAAATCAAAAAATATTTTTGTAACATGTTTCTATAAATATAATGCTTAATTTTTAAAAAATTCTAATATATGTAGATATATTTCATTATATCTATCGCATCTGACTATTCTTGTAATCAAAGTTGGTTAAAAGACAACCCTAAAATCTATATAAAAGTTTGAAATGAATCGATTATTAATATCCTGTATTGCTGCGTAGGGTTTCACAAAATTCGTAAATGTTAATTTGTTTCTTGGAATCAGAAGAACGGGAAGAAAGTATTAATAATAAGGTCTAGAAGGGATATGGAAAACTAAAATATGAGTGACCGCGATATTACTTTGAATAACGGTGAAATTTAGCACATTTTTAGCAATTTTTCTCCTGAAAGTTTTGTCCAAGATAAAATATTTTTAAATTACAAAGCAATTGAGTAAAAATTAAATTTCGTAAAAAGAATGGTACCTTCTTTCAGAAAAAATATCGCTGGAAAAGTAATTTTATATTCTTTTTAAAATTTATGATAAATTTGTACGCATCGAGTAAAGAATTAGAATTAATTAATTAAGTAATTAATTAATTTCATAGAAATTAGAATTATTTCTGAAAACTAACGAGCCAAAATCGAACTCAAGTCTAATTCTGGCTCTAATTCTAATCAGAACGTACGTAAAAATAATATCTGATGTAATTCCCCAGATGGAAAATTATATATAAAAATGAGTATACATATCAAGCCCGTATATTGTTTTCGGAAATTTAAGGAACACTTAAAAGAGCATTCAATAAAAATATCTTAAAAGATTGTGTCACTGAGGAATCGATCCCAGTTACCTGCTGCTTCGATCCTTACACTCAGATGAAAAAATTAGATATATGAAGCTAATATACAAATCATACATAATATCATTTATATATTTTATATTTCCACCTGAGCATGCATTAAGAACATTTAAATTAAAGTGTTTAAAGTTTTGTAAACAAATTAATGAGTGAACATTATGTCTGTATATGATTAATCCTAAAGAAAACTTTAGGATTAATCATATACAGACATATTAAATAAATATTATTTGAGATGCTTTTATAGCTGCTAAAAATGTTGAATTATTTATGTATATACATTTTATAAACAAATCAAGATTTTCATCAGCTTTCTTTTTTCTTTTTTCATATTTAATATGAAATATTAATAATAAATATTTATATTAATATTATTAATATATTATATTTTTTCATATTTAAATGGAGTGCGAATGTTCCCTGCTGGAAGTAAATGTATAGAGAATGAAAATGGTAAATTCTGAAGTTTTGAAGATATCACAATATTAGTGATCATGCCCTAAACTCACTTCTCGGATGACTAATATTATTTTATTCGAATTAACGATAATATAATCTAATATTTTTACTGCAAAAAACCGGCGAATTTTTTTTCGGAACAATATATGACAAAAAAAATATTTCGAAGAAAGTCTAACAATTTTCACTCTCGGTTTTCATGCAACTATTCATTTACTTACCTTATAATCTCCTCAATAAAGGAATATTGTCATTTCAAAAATTTTAATGATAATTAATTTTTTTTTCAAATATTACAGTAAAACCGCATATCTTAATAAATATAAACTTTGATATAATATTAAATCTAAGCGACAAAATATTAATTGTATAATCCAGCTAACTTTTAAAAAAATGTTAATGTCTAATAAATTCTACGACGCATCATAACCGAATATTTTTCCCCCCACTTAACTTATAATTAGTTGATAAGCATAAATCAGTCGTTTTCAATAATAAATTGAAGGTGTACCTAGCATCCTATAATTTGTTTTATTATGTTAAGAGTCCTAAAATTTCATAAAATTAATTAAGTTTTAAAATTTTTGATACGACGTTCTTAGTAGTTTTCGTTTTTTGACAGAAATAATATGCATCTACTGAATAATCGTAAAGGAGGGATATGAATAAAGCCGCGTTGTTAGGCTCTTTTTATTGAAATGGAATTGAGGACAATTTCTATCTATAGTCTATACTCATAGGACAAAAATAAAAAAAGCAATGCTAAACTGATTAAAATCAAATACAAGCGATAAAATGCGTGCAAGTTAT
>CAJFCP010000077.1:8921-50549 GCA_904066005.1 Synergus itoensis | reverse complement strand
GGAAAATTTGATAATAAACAAATTAATTATATTATTGAATATTTAATACTATTGTTGTGTGCAGTTGTGAATTTACAACAAAAAAGTGTGTATAGATGTGAAATACAATATGAATATAGTAACGACGAGAGTGTGTATTCTTTGAAATTATTTGAAACTAAATCGAATCATTCGTTAAAATTTTGATTAGGTGCACTTTTGTGTACTTCCAACGGAGAGCAAGGACCCAGTTTATCAAGGATTTATTTTGCGTTTAAAAAATCAAGTTAAACGTCTTGTTTTAAATTTTTTAAATCCTGATAAAATTGTATTTCAGTTATGAATTTTAAGAATTAGTATTTAATGTTTTTCAAATCACGAACTCTACATAAAATCCCTTAAAATTCATAAAAATCCCGTGAATCCCTCGAAATATTTTGAACTTTTTTGAATTCTCTTGAAATGTAAAGCACGTAAGAGAATAAATAAGGAAAACGTTATTATTGGTAAGAAAGATACAGTACTTTTTATTGACAGTTGAGTTAAAAAGATTGCATGAAATCTAATTGCGTAGAAAATTGCGATTCTGAGTATATGCAATCTCATTGTATTTATTATACACAACACTATTACTAGAATGGGTAGAAAAAAGGCTCTTTTGAAAACATGAAACTGACTACTACAAGGACAAGTTGTTACTCCCTGTTGCAAAGAATGAAAAAAAAATTTAATGTCAATTTTCCAATAATAAACAGTAATAAAAATATTTAATCTTTTTACAAAACAACTTTCAATTTGTTCAACTACAAAATATTTTTAATTGTTCCTTTCTTTTAATTGCAATTATTACAGCAATTGTAACAATTATTATATTACAGGATAACAACAGTTCTGTGTAATCAGTTTTCCGTTTTTAAATAAAGTATTTTTCTGCCCACCTAAATTATTACACATGTGTACAATGTACATTGTACCTATACACGCAAAGGACACATTCACTCTCTCTTTTTCTCTCGCTCGCTCTTTCTTTCTCTCTCTCTCTCGACGTTTAAACATAACAATAATACCGATGAAATAACAATAGTAGCAGCAACATCAGCAAATATTAACTGGACACACGAATTACTAAAGTTTTTGCAAGTATAACAGTTTAAGGTCAATTTTTCCGTGCATAAAACAGCATGTCGATTGATACAATTTCTCTCGTACGCAACATCAGAATAACATATTTTAGACTTTATTATTTTATAATAATATATGCTAGATATATATTATTAAATCGACATACACATAAATATTTATTGCAACAATAAAATAACAACCGTCTTTAATAAAGCTAGACGTTCTTTCGCTCTTTTAATTACATCGTTTAGTTTTTATTATACATGTTAAATTTATAAAATCGAACATCAATTCACCAGCGGTTTTTTTTTTATACTTTTTATTCCCTTTTAATACTAGTACTCATCAAGATAATAGATTTTTATGACACCGTTATACGTTGCACTCTGGAAAAAGTTTTAGTTCGGCTAAATCGTTTTATAATATGCAGAAAAAATCACAAAACTTAATGTTCGTTCTTAATTGAAATTTTATTTGTACTTTAGTTTAAAAATAGTGATTAAATCACATTAAAATGAGATTCAAAATTTTTAAGTTTTCAGATTGAAAGTAAAAAAAAATTGTGCTCGTTTTTTGAAAACATTGAAGTGTTAAGGATTTTGAAACACCTGAGTCACATACATTATCGTCTAGTATTTACGCACGCATTTGAAAAAAAAAAAGGTAAATAACGTAAAAACAATAAAATAAACTAAAATATTTTCACTCCTTTAATGATTTAATAAAAATTATTCATAGACAAAAAATTGTTAACAGATAAATCCTGAATTAAACTTCATTAAAGAATATTTGCCTCATATGCTTTACTTTTAAATCAACTGCCAATAAATATTTGCTTTTATTATGTATTTTTATGAACTTAGTTTAAAATATCAGTAGTGATAAAACACAAAAAATCTAATTTTTGCAGACTTTTATAGGAAGGTGAATCAGAGTTTAGAATATCGCACCGATAGAATGTGTTGATCTCCCGAGTAAATTTGATAATATAGAAACTCTTCTAAACACAGATTGTCAAGTTTTCCTTCTAATGCATAAATAAACCCTTTGTCTTTACGTCAATAAAATTTTCGAAACTCTATTTTCTTGTGCACAGTTTAATGGGAAATTCGGATATTAAGACCCAATCTCTCAACTTATTTCCTAAGTTTCCTAAATCATTGTATATTCTCAAACCTTTAAATTGAAAAAAAAAATTCTTAATAAATAGATGGATAGTCTGCGACTTGTACTTATGTATCTGCTTACGAAAAAAATTATATGTATTATACGGTTGAAAACCTTTAATCTCATCCGCAAGCAGGAATAAGGACAAGACGGCGCAATCCTCTATGTGAAGCACATGGAAATTTTATTAGCATACAAACATCCGAGTTTTACGAACCTTTCTTTGTCTAAAATTTCATCTCCTTAAAAATTGCCTGATGAAATGAAAAAACGATTCTCAACAATTATTTCATCCTCCTCTTTAAAAAATAGTACTAGCAGTAATAGAGACTTTATTTAACAATGCTCAACTGAAAAAGATTTTTAACTTTCCAAATAAGAGCTGTATTTTTTATGTCAAATAATTTAATTTTTAATTATTTAGATTTCCGGGAAAAATTAGAATACTTCAATCGATAAAGAAAGGACAGACTTCAAAAAACAGACTCCATTCTTTAATTTAAACAAATAAGTACATAACTTGGACCTACTTCTTCAACTTTTTGACTCATCGAAGTTAGTGCATTGTGCAATTCGAGTCTATGTGGTAGACATTATATCGCGATCGAAGGTTTGTTTTGACAAAAATTTTTTTTCTCGATAACGTTAATTAGTTTAAAAGCAATATTTCATATTCATTAAGTAACTGTATACACATATTTATGTATGATGCATTTGCTTCCATTTTTCCTTCTTGTAGCAGTGGTAAGGTAACAATGCTATCGACAAATTTTCCGGGTCAATGAAATTTAAAAATTAACATGTAAAACCTCGTGTAAAAACTACATGAGTTTATGATTAGATATTGTACGTTAAATAATTTTTAATATGAAAATTAACTGAAGAAATCAGAGTTAAAGAAAACTTTAAATTCAAATAGTTCTTCTGTAACAATTTGCGATAGTGTTGATGGCTAGGGTTGTGGAAAATTTGTTTAAGTCCAAAAACCCGAAGTAATTACATAGCCAACCATCGATCTTCGGAATTTGAAGTAAAGTCCGGCTAAGCCCGTGGATATGATCAAAATTTCAGACTCAGATCAGGTCTTCGATCCAGCCCGATATTCTGGACCGAAGTAACTTTGTACGACGAATTAGAAAGAGTCTTAATTGAATAGCAGAAAAACAAAAATAAAAAAATATAATTGATAGACACTTACAATTACTACAAGGAAAAAAATGGCAGATAACTCTGGGAACCAAGTGTCAAAACTAGGCTTAAAGAATACATTATATAGAGTGTCTACACAAAGGTTTATAAGAGTTCTTTTCATTATAAAAATGTCAGAATCGCGATTCGGCAGACGATTTCAAATTCGCGGCTATTTCTCGGTCAAGTTTTTCAATCTTCCCAGTCAAATAAAAATGTTGAGTTTTGGGAATATTTTTTTGATATTTTCATTCCAATAAATGTAAAAAAATCATGACTAGATTTCTGAAACTTCAACCAAATCCGTATAATATAGATAATTATCAAAAGAATAAAAACTTGAATTTTACTGCGATCAAAAGTAAACTCTCGGTCTTTTAATTAAATTCCCGGTTTCTCGGTCAAGTCGCCACCCTGTTTGTCAATAAATCTTAGTGAGGACACTCTACATATTTTTTTTTTTTTAGAATCATGAATAACAGTTATAAAAGTAAAATTAATCGCAGTTCTAATCTGAAATTAGTGAGAAAAAGAGACACAAGATTTAAGGTTGCGAGAAGGTTTATCAAAGAGTGGCCAGATCATTTAAGACTGTACTTAGTACTTACGTTCCTGTAACTATGTGACAAATAATCTATGTATATTATGATTGTCAAGCAAAGTAAGATGCTCATTTGCTCAATAATGTACATATGCAGGAGCGTAGGAATTTACATAATAATCTTAAAATTAAAATAATATTAAATTAAATAAAACTTACTTAAAAACAACTGGAAGGTAAATGTATCCCTTTTCGTTCTTATCTCCATGGGTTGCAAGCCATGTATCGACGATTAACGTTGTCGTTAATTATAAAAATATTTTGATTCGATTGTTAGAACGTTAAATAAAGTTGCAACGGATAATCAGTTTAATATTTTGTCATGCCTCTATGAGCCCCTTTATCTCGATGATTAGTTTTCGATTGGTGAATTAGAAAACGAACGGGATTAATTCATATTAATTCATATTGATAAGTACATTTGCAATAAGCAGAAAGTTTATTCGTATTCGTACTCATTTTTCGTCTGAGATAAAATAGTCACGTAGGCTCGTGTTGAATAGTCAAGTTCTAAAGAGATATTTAAAAGCGCGAAAACGTAGAAGCATTTCATGTTTTGTCAAATTTCCCCTTACTGTCGTCTCGTCCCTCGAAAATTAAAGCTGTGATGCAAAAAATCTAGTTGAAAACCTGATTCAATGTCTAGTTAAAGTGTAATAGTTATATGTACATCAACAGGCACCATTTGACATCAAAGTAAGGGCGCTAAGTCAGTGCTCCCAACGCAACGCGGGTCCCGAACTCTACTGCGCATGTGTCGCGCTCGACATCCGATTGGTTGCTATTCGCGCGTAATTTGAAATGCATAATATTTTTCAGAATTTCAAATTGCGCGCGAATAGCAACCAATCGGATGCCGAGCGCGACACATGCGCAGTAGAGTTCGGGGCCCGCGTTGCGTTGGTAGCACTGGCTTAGTGACTTTTAAAATAACAGTGGCGTTTTAAAACAAATTTCAGATCAACAAGCAAGCAAGCAAGGCAGACAAACAAGCAAAAAAAGGAACTCGATTAGATTAAGTTGGTCGTGCAGATCAAATGAACGACAGTGGAGCTAAGGATAGGATTTGAAATTAACACAAATTATAAAAATGAGACAATTAAAAATGATACAGAGAAAGTACGTGTTTGGGATTCATCGGACCTTGTTTTGTTAATTTCTTCTTGGATCTTTTCCATCTTCCTTTGGTTTACGAGACGAAAGTATTCTTTGCATTTATCGTATTTAAAAGAGAAAGCAGAAAAAGCAAGACCCCTGTATATGTGTAAAGCACGATGTCTTAAGATAAAATGAACCTGGTTCATCCCTATCCAGCAGAATGACTAGTCGATATTTTCGAATTCACGATTACAAGATTAAAACGATACAAATTCAAGCAAAAAGACTGGATTTAGGATTTGCCAATCACTTGATGTGGTTCATAATGATTTTCTTTCTTATTATGTATTCCTTTAGCGGGTGTATTTGTGATCCTTAGTGTGTTAGTGAGTAGATACTTGAGTACAGGTAGTAACCCGAAGTTTAAGCTTTCATCTCTTTGTCAGAGACGAATTAGTAGATGAAATAATAATGATAGCAGCGAAACTAGTATTCTTATTTCAGCAAGTAGGGTGCGACTGAACGAATTATAATTCAATGGTCCTCGTATATGGGATTTTCTGCTGACTATACAGTAGTTGTCGACAATTAAAAATAAAAACAAGACAAACAAAAAAAAAAAAAAAAGAAATTCCATATGCGAGGAGCTTTCACTTCAAGTTGGTTCGGCCGCACCCTGGTGATAGTAGTATGTACGAGTATTAGAAAAAGTAGAAGACATACGAAAAATAATTCAGCACTAACGATAGAGTAAGACGAGAGGTACAAGAAGTACTATAGAAATACAAGAAATACAAGAGGTACGAGTGAAACGAGAGGTACGAGACGAGGGTGAGGAGGAGCACGATATTAGGTAAGAGTTGTTTAATTGATGCAAGAAAGAATTACGTGAAGAAGAACGTACGAAGAGAATAATGATTCCAGAGGTGAATCCAGAAATGAATGACATAATAGATGTTGATTCGTTCATTGCGAACTACTGATTGTGAAACACCAGTTTAGCCTAGATACTTGTCTCGTGCACAAGCTTAGGCATTTCAGGAAGGACAAGATTAGTAGAACTATTTTGAAGTGAGTTGGCGGCATTATCTTCGCTAGTACTCGTCTGCAATGTTTGATTGGGGCTCAAGGGCTGACTGAGGATATTATTGGACCTATTGCTATTGCTATTGGCGGTGGAATAATGATGATTGTACGCGGTGCCAGTTCCAGGGACGTGAAGCAGCAACGGTGAGGCTGGACTGTTGAGTGATGGAACTCTGGATCCCCGGTTGCCCTGGTTCCCGGCTTCATGATCTTGAGAGTGGTCGACAATTGCATGGCCCTTATTAGAGAGCTTCAAGGCGTTCAGCGAGGTATTTGTCGGGTCTTCGTCAATGTATGTGAAGTCAGATAATGGTCGGGGTCCGGTGTGGCTGCGTGAACTGCGCATACTGTGTAAGCTGTGTAAACTATGGACAGAGCGACGCTCCTCCAAATCTTCCAGAGTCGACTTGAAAGCTCTGATTACTCGAAGCTGTAAAAATAGGGAAGGGTGTTCTATCAGGAGGCAAGGAGGCAGGCTAGCAACACACAAGCACGCCCTTTTCATTATTTTCATTTCATTATTTTCATTACCTATTCATGTGTCGTTTAATGTCCTTTAGGTATGTGCAAAATTGCCTCTCATGTTCTGAGAATCTTAAAAACTTGTCAAATCTAAATGAAGAGATGAGGATAACAACTGAGTCGCAAGACCATTATTTCAAGTTGGCTCCTAAATCCAGTTGTCATTCTAATGTCTTCAAATCTTCAAAATATTAAAATTTTGCACATCTCTAATGTCCTTTCACGAACGCAAACGATACGAGAAGTCTTTTCTTATCTTTAATTGTTAGGGTTATGGAAATTTGTTATACATCACGGTCGTTACTAGTCAAATTAATGGCAAACAATCGTTACTGATAATACTGATTCACGGTACACACGTACGCAACTCACGTATACGTACCTAGGATAAAAGTACAAGATTTAAGATCTGGACCATGATGAATCACTGTGGGTGGTAGTAATGATTTCTCCAAAAAAGACTGTTCATCTCCAAATCAATTAATCCACTATGCACACTTTGTAATTTAGTAAGTGCATGACTTTAAACAAGTAACTTTCAGCAAATGAAAAAATTAGCTTCTTGAAACTAAGAGAATCAATGCTTTAGGTAGAGTCGGCGAATTTTAGCTTAATAAATTGATATTGCTCAGATTCTGTCGGCTCAATTAGAATTTTTTTTTTTTTAAATGTGTAACTTTAAATAAATTTTTCTTTTTTCAAACTTGAAAATTAAAATTGTCATAGTTTGCCGACCCTGGCTTTAGGATAAAGATAAAGTCATTCGGAGATAATAAAAGTGAATTTAAAGATTCTTACCAAAATTTCAGCAAGTATTCCTCCGCGATCTTTAAATTTAAATTTGTCTGTTATCAAATGTGTCTCGTCGCATTTGGTAATGCCTGTTTTATAAGGTAAATACCAACTGCAATTCTTCTCAGTAAATTAGAAGAAGCTGAGAGACGTTAAAAATTTTCAAACAATTGACGGGGAGATTTAGTACTAGAAATTTTGATCTTGAGCAGGGCTCAATTTTCAATCAAGTCAACCGGGGCTTTCTACACAAGCGCGCGACACTTAGTAATAATTATCTTTTCTTTTATGCAAATGCATCAAACTTTAAACCACTTAGAGGCCACTATAATGCTTGGATCGTGCAGTTAAAATCAGAGCAATAATTATTTCGAATTTGAATTCACACCTGACTCTATTTATCTAGATGATAAGCATACGCTAAGGGGTTTTGAAGGAAATCATTTCCATTTAGATATGGTCCGTGGCAGTCCTGAACCAAACAAATTACCCACTTCCCAGTTACATACAGAGAGAGTAAAACTAGGATACTGACTTGCAGTTTCTAGCATACTGTAAAGTTCATATCATCCTAGCGGATGAACGATGAATAATAGAGAAAGATAATAAGTGAAAGAGAAATATTAGACTAGAAACAGTAAAGAATAGATTCATGAATATCATGATCAATTAGTTATAGGCGATCGAAATTTTTAAAAAATCTTGGTAGCATCACTTTGTCAAGTGTGCATTCAAAAATCAAGATTTTCACTGACTGCAAATTTTTAACAGATTTGTCTTTTCGTATTGCGCATAAATAATAAACATGCTTTCGTGACTACAGCGATTTCTTGTTACATTTAAGAAGCGTGTTTGCAGCTCCACTGAACTGAATAAAACCATAATTACTGGGGAACATAATTTTTACGGTGCGTGCTGGACATTTAGGGTAATAATAGTCACTCCAAATAAACTGTAAGCATGGGACAAATATACGCACATTAAGTGCACCATTGCTTCAGCGCATGAATCCAGACGGTAAATGACACAGTAAAAATAGGCATTTATGCTATTAACCCGAAACACTTAAATGTAACATTCAGTAACATTCATGTTCTGGCATGTATCATTGTATAATTGTATTTATTTATATATACTATAGATAGAATCCTCGTACGATAAAAGGATAGCGGTTTAGACACGTTGCGGGACGCAAAAAAGGTAAAGATAAGAAGTAAGGTTCTGAAAAATACATTCTCAGCTTGCAATCCTCATCCGACTTTAAATTAAAGATAATTAAATTGAAAAAAGATTTTTGAGAGCCGAATTTTGAAAAAAAAAAAATTCAAAGTAGAACTTCAAGTATGAAAGTCTTATTAATGATTTCCTAAAATTTCGACTAAATATTAACAGCTATTCATAAATCTCCTTGACATTTAACTACCTTTAATTTAAAAAAAAGATGTACGTCGGAGAAAAATTGCGAAATTAAAATTAATTTTGTCTCTCTTTCAGGTGGTTTAGAAATCGAATAAAAAGTGTGAAATACTTTAATGATACAGTGTAAAATTGAGAGGTATTTGGGGATGATGAATAAATATAAAATGATCATCTCGTAAATAATAAATGAACAATTTTTTGTTGTAGTGTAAAAATGTAGTACAGTTGAGACTCTCGTATAGTCTGCATTCTTGTAGAAACCTCTCGAGATACGTGATATTCTATTTATATTTAATATGTAAGTAGTATTCCGCAATAGTATATTTTCACGACGCAAGATAACGAACGATAACATTTTAAAAGATACAAAAAATAATGCAATTACAAAACAACTATATTATATTACATTAATGAGTTTAGGGTGTCTCAGAAAACACAAACTTTAGAAATGTGTCAAGAATGTAAAAGGGTGGTGAATGTAAAGTAGGGGTGTACACAATGTGGAAGGGGTAGGAGGGAAAGGTGCAAACATTAATGACAAATTTCGAAAATTCGTGTCTTTTGGACAATCGTCATGGCCTGCATTACAAAGAAAACCTACGAAAGTCAAAATTAACATAAAGTAATTTTCTTACAATGCGTATTTAGTAAGTTCGGTTACATGAGTGGAAGTGCAAACTTTCTATCAGTGAACTATGCGTTTTGCATGGAGTTTCTCTTAATTGAGAAAGAATCAACTATATATGTACGTAAAGAAAAAAGAATATGCCTTGTTTCAATTAAACTCCTTACAAAATATCACTCACATCGGACAATATTTAGTGATTCCAAATTCACATTTATTTAAACTAAAGTTCAAGTGTTAAAAAAAATCAATAATATTAATTCTGAATCTTTCAATAATAAAGAGTTGAAAATAAAAGAATTTTAAAGTTTGTTAAAAGTGAAATTAAAAAAAAAAATGTAAAATTAAAACATTTTTAAAAATAAAATAAAAATACAGTGAGTATAGCGATCCTACTAAATATTTTTGAATTTGAATGAAATTTCTTGAAGAGAGTAAGTGAAAAAAGTTATAGTTTTCTTTCTAGTGTGCTGTTTTATTTTATTTTATTTTTTTGTTATAAAAAATTAATTCGACCCGCCTCACTGTGAGTAATAAAAACTGAAACTTTATAAATCATCTCTCAATCTGAAAGATAAAATTTAATCGACTGAGACTGAAAGGTTGAAATGTATTCTATATAATTTTAAATCCATTCTGCAGGTATTTTTAATTCGCCAATAAGAGAATCTAATGAAATAAAGAAAAAAAAAAAAACTTTTCTCTAATACGATTAGAAATATAATACTTTTTATGTCTTCTCCACTGGCTATCTTTGTTCTAGCGATGAATTAAAGTCTCTTGGTCGAAGGTATGTATATGCACGTTCTTAGGATATTCGGAACCAGTGACAGGCGAATCACATCAATTGATAAACGAACCCTGTAATATAATTACTTCACTGCACTCTACAATTTCAAATCATGTTAGAAAAAAACAAAAAAAAAACAACTCGATGCAAACTAGTTAACGCATCAAATACACGCCTACGCTCACACTTCACACATACACACAAAGGAACGTAGGGCAAAATAGAAAACACAAACAATGGTTAGGTAAAAGAACGAGTATTAAAAAATTTCTGGGAAAAATCCGTCAAATTCGAGATTGAAAATCAAGCGGAAGAAAGGGATTGTTGTATAATCGACGGATGTCTATACAACTCGTAAATATATACTTGTTTCAGGTTCAGACTTGTTTCCAGGGTCGACCGTATTTACCTGACAGGTATTTAACGGGTACCTCTTTGACCTTAACAACAATGTCATCTGACAAGTAAACTACTGGGTAGCTCGAAACAATTAAATAACTCTTAATGAGAAATTGAACTTAAATTGAAATTCAAATTACCCAATAGTTTAAAATTAATGGCGATTGTCGTGGTCACACAACAAGTATATATCTACGATCAGTTTGCCTTGAATAACGCGGACCACCCTCAACGTACCATTAATGATGTTTTGGGTTAAGGAGTTTAATAAGTTTCGTATAGGTTCTCCAGAGTAGGTAAAATAGCGGAGGAGTAATGGTGTAGGTATATAGACGAATCAAGGATTGCCCGTGTGGGCAATCGATTCGTTGTCGCGATCGAAGAAAAATATTTTTCAGCTAGTCGCTTGAATGATAATGAAGCAAAGAGGGAAAGAGAGTGACTGCCTCTTTTATCTAAAAATCCTTGTTATCGGATGAAGAGGGTGTGTGTATATCTACGATATAAATGCCTCTGATTAAAGTTTTTAGGGCGATCGCGATTTGGAAAATGCATTCTAAACGCTGCGTTAAATATGCAAAAACGGGATACGAGACACGCAGCACACTCAGACAGTTAGACTACCAAAGCGCAGGTGGACGGTGGTTACATGTCCGGCTTTACAAGGATTTGTTTATCATTTTTTTAGCTTCTTTTCTTGAGCTACGTCCACCGACCATCCCACTCCCGCTACACAGAAACACATTGGTGCAATAAACCATACGTCTCATGTCAAATCATGTCATTATCATTGCCAATATATCATCATGGTTATCATCCAGTAATATCAAGTTTAGTGTTGATCGAATCGTCCGATATACGTACACAGCAAATTATATTACTGTAACTGTATTCAATAATGCGTTAAATATCTAGTATCTAATATTAAGTTTGAAATTGCATCAGGTCAACTGTATACGAGTCAGAAATGATGACAATTACGAAGTACCAGCAAGGGAGAGAAATACTAGAGAAGTAATTTTACTCGAAGAAAATGTTCTGCAATCTAGTACGCATATCAGCGATCGATGTAGTACATACGTAAGTATAAGGTTGATAATACAACGGCAGGCGATCTACGTGAGCTACGTACTTGTTTGTACTCCGACAGGAAAAGAGTTGCGGCGGGCAAGACTGCCGCCCTGTTATACCTCAGTCTCTCGAATGGGTTCCGCTGGCTAACAAATCAAATCATACTATCAGTTTTGTTCTTTACTCCTATATTTCGCAGATTTTCTCTTTTCTCTTACACACGTGCAATTTTCGATTCCTTAATTTGTTTCTTTTTCACGGATCTCGATTATCTTACACGTCATCCTTCCAAAATGATACATATTTCGCTCCACTGTTTGGGAATCTTGTTTCTTTTCAGTATTATTTTCTTCAATTTCTTCTTTTTATCGACTAGAATGTGATGTAAACTACTTTCCACAAAGTTAGGAAGGAATGTGTTTCAACTTAAAAATAGAGGATATAAACTTTTATCGACACATCATGAGAAAAGTAATCTAACTTAAGGTCCAAAGCCTATGCTGATTTACCCGAGTTTCGTTAGAATTCACTGTTATACCATTTTATGTCCTAAATGTTTAGAGAAGATACAATTTTAGTGTGAAGAAATATAAAACAGTTATTTTCCTTATCCTAGAAGAATCGTTTCTTTTTTTAAAATATACATTTTTGAATAAAATTGTTTTCGAAATTTTAGATACACTATCTTGAGAATTCAATGATACTGCACGCAAATTGCAAGTGATTTTACGGAAATTAAAAAGAATTCAAAACATTTTAAGGGCATGTTGAGGAAACTAAATTTGCTCTTATTTTATGAGATTTCAAAAGAGTTCAAGAGATTCCGAATGATTTCAAATGATTTCCAAAGATTGAAAGGAATTTTCAAAATATTTTAAATAAACTTTTAAGATAATTTAAAGAATATCATCATTTTCAAGGATTATCGGTAAATTTAAAATACTTCTTTCTCATAAACATTTTTTTAAGAAATTGACATTATTGAAACTTAAAATTGTATCTCCTCCAGTTTATGACATAATAATTGTAGTTCATTTTCTTAAAATATCTTCAGTGATTACAGCTTTTTCGAATTTATTTTTCATTTAAATAAGGCAAAACATATATGTATGAAGAAAAGAAATTTTAAACAAATACAGAAAAGCAATTGGACAGACATTTGCATCCCAAAGACTCATATTTCCCTGTATCTTTTTGAGTATAATGTCAAATTGAGTGGAATACAAATTTCGTGCAGGAAGGAAACAAGAATTTAAAAATGATACAGTGAAATAGCTTTATGTAAAAAAAAAATGGATAAAATTATTTAGCGATAGATTCTGTCCCGGAGATGATGGAAAGGCTAATATAATGTATTATATATTAAAGAAATAGGCTTTTTGCGACGACAACACATTCACTCCCATGTGAAGAGGAAAAAGGAAACAAATTGAGAAAATCTTTAATTCAAGCAGCTAGGTGGCACATTTTTTTAAAGGGAGCGGTACTTTTAAGTTTCTCTTTTCCATAAGCAACATTTGCGTAGGAATTTTACGAATTTCATTATACTAGTTTAACCCTCTACTAAACAAAAAGATAGGGAAGTGCAAAATAATAACTTGGTCCGACGACCCGAAGTCACTTTGCACACCCCTTGAAACGCTCAAAGAAGTCTGAAAGCTCTTGCGTGACTTTTGAAGGACAGAAAATGAAATGAACCAACTGTAGGCGTTCCTACAGGTAGAGGGTTATAAATCGTGGCCACCTTACCCTCTAATAAATAGAACAGCGCTACATACACACATACACACATACACATACAGACGTACGTACGTACACAATATAATTTATAGCATTAGTAAAACTTCACAGCAACACCACACTGCGACAAGGAGGAAAAGAAAATGAAAACGAGGAGTACAAGGAGAAAAAAGGTGAACCAAGGAAATTACTTCAGGAAGCAAACATAGATCCGCAAGGTGTTAGGTAATATTGAAAACAGATACACACGCAGCGTTAAATGCGACATTATTGAATGTACACTTAATATGAGAGCCATGACTGATATTAAAGGTTAAAATAATTTCAACAAAAAAATAAATGGCGAAGCCAAGTACAGTATTTAGCAGCAAAATAAATATCATTATATTTATATATATATATATATAAAAAAAGATGTTTCAAGCTTCTTCGGACTGCAATCGAGTCTGCACTTTGTTTCTTTGTAGTTAATTTACGAAACCGAGCCTCAGATCACAGCACCGAAGAAAAGAGGCAATAAGTACTGTAACTAGAAATATGTAGTTACTGGTTTGTATCCGCCAAAAGCAACAGATCGGTCACTGTCTCTGCAAGGAACCAGTGACGCCGATCAACGGGTGCGAGGCTTCACTGAGTAAAGCGCATTACATGTGACGGCTATTTTTTAAGATTGAAATTATTTCTGAAGTAAAAAGTAACAAAAGTACAGATTGGAGGTGTATAGAAAAAGAGAAGTAAATATATTAAAAGAAGAGTGTGACCATAAACAAGAAAATCAATATTGTACTTGGTATTATCGATTTATAAGTGAAATGATAAATTTAACACATGATTCAAAGGGTCCGGAACCCATAAAATCTGTTAAAGGTTCGGGTACGATTGAGGGGTTGACTTTCGTTGCGTATTTAATGAGATCTGTGTAAAGGTTTTTCATAAGATTGCAATTATTTTCAATTATTTCAACATTTTCCATGATTTTAAATATTTTTACGTTTCTAAACTAGTCAGGGACATTAAAAGAGATATTGATAATGCTTCTGAAGAACTTAATAGGATTTCATGGAAGCTTAGTGGATTTCAAGAAATATGAAAAGATCTTAAAGAATTTTATGGGATTTTAAAAAACTGCAGAGTATTTAATAAATTTCAAGAAATGTTATAGTTAATCCCTCGTGTTCGAATCCGATCTCATGAGGAATCTACCCGAACTAAAAGGTTCCGGTCCCTGGTTTGTCAAAGAAAATATAGAACGTATTACAAAAATTTGACAAGAGGAATGATTGAAAACTAAACTATTTGGTGGTATTTTGTGGAAATAAGGAAATTAGAATTATAAATGAAGGAAAACAAGTAGAAATTGTTAAAAAGAGACACAGCGTGTGAGAGAAGGAAAAAGGGAAAGAAAAAAAAAGAAAATACTTAAGAAGGAGATAAAGAAATAGCGAGAGCAAAACGGTAAACCAGAGTATTAATATATAAGACGGTCAAACAATGCGGAGAGTGGACTTGCGGACTAACCATATTATAGTAATCCTGAGAGGGAGATCTGCCTGTCACAGATACATTCTGCACCAGAGTTCTATTGCTCGTCTGAAAGTAGGTTACACATTCAGTTTTACATTATCAAAAAAAGGCCATTTTTGTGTTATTTTCTATTTTGCTTATAAATAAATGTATAAAAAGAACTTTTCGAACACGCTCGAGTAATGACAATTTGTGGTATTCCGAGCAGGTTACAAAATATTAGACCTCTTGAGTTCGATACGACACGACATTTTCTATTTGAAGTCAAGATCTGCTGCCGTTCATTTCTTTCGTAGACACGGATTTCAAGATATATAATTGGTTTGACTTTGACCAAGTGACAACTTGTTGATCAATAACGCATCCTTTGTAGGAATTTAACGTACTCGAGATAGAGGATCTTCTTTCAGTGGCTCTTTTCTCCACTTTTCCTTTTGTGTGCGTTTGTATCTTCTTGATATCATGTGATTTTCATCAATTGATTTTCTATAATATCACTTATTCCAAAAATTCATGAAAAAATCAGTCGTCAAGTTTCAAACGTTCAAATAATTTGTCAATGGTGTGCCTGAGTGTTGAAATGACATTTCTCGTGTATTTCAATGCATCCGATGGCTTTTCTTCGAAGTAACCAAAATTCATTTGATTATGTTAAAACAACGAATCATTTTTGCTATTAAATATCTGTGTACTTTAGGGATAAGAATTTTGAGAATTTCATGATTTTCAGAAAATAGAGGAAGAGTGAATTATAGTCGATTGAGATATGTGTATCTTTCAAGAGGGATTTATGGATTTTGTTTGCGAAAACGATAATATAAATAAAAACTTTGTAACTGCGTACGTACTACAATAAAATATTGAATAAAATCCAATTTAAATTTGACATATCAATTTTGTTCTAAAATTATGAATTTAATAACAAAGGTGTCTTTCAGAAAATGTAACACTAGTCATTTCAAATGGTCTCGAGTTGCACGTATTTCTCAGGAAGTCACGGATTACGTATAAAGAAGAAGGAAATTTATATTTCATGATGAAGGTAATGTAGGTATGTAGATATTAAGTGGACAGTGAAAAAAGAGAGGCATAGAGAAAAATAAAGATTGACTGAGGACTGCGTGGACCATTTCTAAGTGGCTCTAGCAAGTCTGTTTGGATACATGAATGCTAGATTATGTCAGTTAGAATACTGACTATTCGATGAAAATTTACTTCAATTGAATCCTGACATAACAAGGAGAAATAAAAATGTAATTTCAAACATTTTCTACTTTCTTTTTGTCATAATCAAGCACAGAATGAACATATTCTCATAAATAATTAAATAATTATTTAAATGATATTTATCATTTTTGAGATGTATACAAGTAATTAAAATATTTAATTAGTTGTACATTTGTTAGAATTATAATAGTTTTTCTGTATTCTTTTCTACAAAAAAAAAATGATTTAAAGTAAATTAATCATTGTCCTAGAATTTTAGGTAATCTTTGTAATTGTTGCATGAAATATTTTTTAATATAAATTCGATTTTATATTTGGAGTTTATTTCACAAATAACCCTTTATTATTTATATATTTTAGCGAAAAATTTTTAATTATAAATATAGTACATTTCATATCATTCCACCATATCCTCGATTTGAAAACAATATTTTCAAATATGCATTGACATCATATTCATTCAGCGACTAATTATCCTATTTATGTAAATTTGTTGAATTTAAAATTATTTAACAATTCTTACTGCTGCAAACTTTATTAAAATATTATATTGTTTAAAACAAAAAAATGAATACCCAAAAAACAAAAAAACATACATAAAAAATAATTGATCATGACCTTCACTGGATCATGATATTTTAATTATTGTAAATGAAATATGATTTTGATTCATGCATGAATGATTATTTTAATTGAATCATTATCTGGATTGTATTTTGATCTTGATTGAATCATATGATTCTGAATAAATGTATTTGCATATTTGTTTTGTCCTTTTTTCGTAGATTTTTTAATGTATATGTATTAAATTAAAAAATTTTTTTTTAAGAAATTCCTTATTATGTTATAAAATGAAAAATAAAAATTAAGAACGAGGAGCGTGGCTGGTTGAAGTGAAATGTCTTTCATGCAACGCAAGACAAAAAAAGAAATCATTTGATGCATAATGAAATTATTATTAAATACTTATCACTAAATAATTTAAATGCTTGTATTATTTGAGTAAAAGGGCCACAAATACTGTTTTAATTAGGCTTGTTTTTCCTGTAGGTGAAAAAAAAAAAAAAAAAAAAAAAAAAAACCCGGGGTTGTGATTATATAAAAAAAAAATTTGAATCTTATTTTTTTTTTTTAAAAAAAAAAAAAAAAAAAAAAAAAAAAAAAAAAACCCGGGATTGCGATTATATACTAGAAGTCTTGGACTCCTACTGTTTTCGTTTAAAGAAAGAAGCTTTAATGACAACGTGATATATATCATCGTTGACATGTAAGAAGCCTCATAAATGTTTTTATATACATAAACTCTCGTCGTTTTGTGGAGAAAACACACGTTCTCTTTTCATGATCTTTGTAGTAGAACGAGTAATTAAATTTTGCATACCGAATTTAACGAATGCTCTGATTACCGATATTTCTATCGATTTTACGAATTTTTCACGAAATCTATTATCGGACACAATTGCGAATATAGTAGTCCACGTGGTAATATTTTTAGACATTTCGTTGGGTTCATCACGCAAAATTATTAAATTTTTAAATATCCAATGATTTAACTCGCGAGTGCAAGACCTATTGAAATTTTGTATGTAAATATTTATATTGAAATATTATACATATTTTTCACGGCTTGAAATGAAACGTGCACCCGCGAGTCTTACGAATTGAAACTAAAATGATTGAGAAATAAATGATAGCTATAATCGAAAGAATTGTGTGTAAGTACTAAACACTAAAAATATGCTAAAGGTGAGGTGTCGTTCGACTTTAAGTCGACGGAACACACACACCTGTGGATCCTAGAAGGTAAATAATGATAACTCGTCGCGAATAATAACACAGCTCATAGTGTTATATACATATATAAATATATATATATATATATATATATTATATACAGGGTGTCCCACCACCTATGAACAAGCCGGTACTGGGTGATAGAGGACAAAAAAAGAAACAGAAAAGTCCTCTGGCAAAATTTGATCTGGGCCTTATTGTTAGTTTGGGCACAGTAAAGCTTCAAAGTTGGGCATAATGAACCAATCAGAAGCGAGAAGTGAACCGCCTAAAGTGAACCCCCATCACGCACATTGTCTTAATGAACCAATCAGAAGCAAGCTTTAGCAATCACTTGTTTGTCTCATTAGAGTTAAGATAGTGTGCGTGATGGGGGTTCACTTTAGGCGGTTCACTTCTCGCTTCTGATTGGTTCATTATGCCCAACTTTGAAGCTTTACTGTGCCCAAACAAAGGCCCAGATCAAATTTTGCCAGAAGACTTTTCTGTTTCTTTTTTTGTCCTCTATCACCCAGTACCGGCTTGTTCATAGGTGGTGGGACACCCTGTATATATATGTATAGAGAGAGAGAGAGCTCAAAGTGTTATATATTTATGAAAGGACTCGAAAATGTTGATTTTGAGTGATGATATGTCAATGAGAGAGGAATAGTTACCTGAGTCTGCAGCCGTGTTAGACCACGGATCCATAGAATTTGTCCTGCGCGAGGCTTTTTATCTGAGTCTGGGTCGTATTTCTCGTCTCCTAGATTGATCGCACCAAGATCATCCGGTTGGCCGCGACCCCATCTGTTTTTAAAAAACATTAAACCAGTTCTTCATCACTCGGATCCCTGTTAAGTAAAGTTTTTTTTTGCGT
This sequence comes from Synergus itoensis, assembly GCA_904066005.1. Lineage (NCBI taxonomy): Eukaryota > Metazoa > Arthropoda > Insecta > Hymenoptera > Cynipidae > Synergus > Synergus itoensis. The sequence goes on along the minus strand of CAJFCP010000077.1, from coordinate 31,546 downwards.
TTGATTGTCTGTAGGCGGCTCCTCGACGCACTGCACCCAATTGACGCTTCCCCCTTTGCTCCCCTCACTCCTTAGCAGTATCACATAACTCTAATAATCAGATATCTACATGACAACTAACTCGAATGCAAGGATAAAATACGAAAATAAATTAAAAGAGAATAAAATAAATTTAGCAATCAAAGTAATCATAATAACAATAAGTTTATGAAAAACATTGAAACAAAATTGAACTAAAGAGTTATAGAAACGTGAGTGACATGAGCCAACGAATAAGGGGAAAGAAGGGGGTACAAATGCTTTTTCACGAGTGATACTGTACTAATTTGATGATCTCAAATTTTCATGTCAAATAAAACTAGTGAAGTATGTAGTGATTTTATGCGTAGTGGAAGGAAATGTATATGTATATGCACATGTATGAAAATAGTGATTTATGACAATGCATGGTTGTTCATTCATTTCTACTTGTACACGAAAAAACGTTGTTCTGTGAAATTGACCCGAACAGAAACCTTCATAATTTTGGAATAATTTATATATCATGTTTCCTCCTGGATCGACGAATTTCGGTTTCTCTATAAAATTAGTAACATAAATATGTTTAGGATAAGTAGAGAAATCAAATTTAACGACAATAAGCGAATGTAAACGAATTTCGGCAATTTTTCAGCAACAAAATTTTTCGTGTAACCACATTCACGGATGAACCATTTACGTATATATAACGGTTACTCTTACATATAAATTCAATTAAAAAAAATGTTTAGCAGTAATTATGTAATGTACCGTTAAATTCGAATTCTTTTCTTCATTCGGGAAATTTATATTTTGTGTCGTTCTAGGATATGCTAATTATACAAAAATGCTATTTGAAACATATTTACATTTCAAATTTTATTTTGTGTTATTGAACAGTTTGAATTCATGAAAATTACTTGTTTGGCCGAAGGGTTAACCACTCTAGAAATCTGCTATAGATTTCTAATACGCGTAAAAACATATAAAACCTTTAAAGTCCTTCTAAATTATCTGTAAATCTTTTGAAGTCCAATGGCCCTTATTATCTATTGAAATCCCTTTAAGTCTTTAAAATCCTCTTAAAACTTTTGATATACCATAAAAGCCCATATATTGCTGCTAAATCTTATAGAACCTTTGGAATTCTTTCGAAAATTCTTGGAAAAAGTTTTAAAGCCCGTGAAATCTCTAATAATTCCATAAAATCCATAAAATCCCATTAAATCTATTGAATTTTGTACAATATTTTCTACTCTGAAATCTGTTGTACGCTAAAAATTAGAGTGGTTAACTCGAAGGGTTCATTATTTCGGTATTTACAGTTATTTTGAAAAATATTGAAATAATAACACTATTTTTGTAATATCTGTCACGAGATTCTAGATAGTGTTTTTATCGCGATCGTAATTTTCATAAAATATAGAGATTTCAACCCATTTTGGGTACATTATAAACTCACGAAAAATAGGCGACGGAACTCAATTACTATGCAATTCTAGTCCTAAAAAACTTTATGGGATTCACTTTAGGCGACTTCATTGTATAAAATCTTGAAATCGCTGCTATCCTTTACTAGTATTTTTTGGACAACAAAATCTGTGGTTTTAAATAAAAAACTGAAGAAAAGAGGGTTCATGCCACAGTACCTATAAACACAAATTTCTGGCTGACAGTGTGAATCTTGACAAAGAAAAACCTTTTAAAAGGGCGATTTCTACGATATAAACTAATCCACATATTTCGAAAAATGAAGGACAATGCTTAAAAGCAAAATAAGTATGACTGATTAAATGGAAATTAAGGCGAAAAACCTGTTTCCAATTAAATCGGCGAGGTCAGCTGACCACTTTTTTCACATTCAAACAAGTGCACAGATTTTTATACCATTGCAACCATTGCAACCATGCAACATTAGCTACGATTGAAAACACATAAACGTATGAACTATTGCTGAAAGCAAATTTCTTAGAAATCTTATTTTCATTTTCTAAGTTCTACAAATACTATTCTAAATAGCAAGAAAATATTATTATTGAATAAATGGAATTAATTACGCGTGCTTCTCTACATGAATAAAAGTTAAAGTTATTGTGGGAATGAAAATTAGTATAATGTAGATGGCCATCCATTTCAACACACCTCCCCCTTACTTTTGAGTATTCCCGATTATAAACGAATGCTCAAGTGGATAAAATATATAAAATCTTATTTATGTATCAAATTTATACATAACTTGGTAATTACTATTACTTGGGTAATAATGCATCAGTTTTACTCTGTTAAAGTTGTTATTTTAGTCCCTTAATCTTGTTTTATCATTTTCCTTTAAAAATTGTACGTTCGAATATTTAAAAGTTTACATTTCATTTTTTAGAGAAACTATACAAATGTAGAAATAAAACTTTCTTTTAGTTTTATAAGATACAACCCGTCAAATTTGATTATTTTTAATTAGAAATATTTAAATTATAAATTTTTAATTAAAATGCGAAAAATTGCAGAGTATAAATATGGTGGGTTGAAATGGAATGCTTCTTATGCTGATGGGACCTACAAAGACAGGTTTCAGATAGTTCTGCTTTCCAACATAATCACCTAAGTGAAATTTTGCGAAACGAATATTTTCCGGAGGCTTGGAAAAGATCATATTCCCAGACACAATACTATTGCTAAAAAGAAGAAGAAACAAAGTAATAGAAAAAAAGAAAATGATAAAAATTAGACTTCTACCTACATCGAATCGTTTCGTTCTGATCGAATCAAAATCAGTTTCGAAAATTCTAAATTTTAAATGCGCCACTAAAATTGGTTCCATTATGCTTCGAAAAAAAACCGAGTAATTTCGATTTAAAAAGCTGCGATATTATAAGGAAGTTGCTGGTATATTCTATATTCAACATATAGTTAATTTCTGCTAGCTACCGGATTAACGTCACTTAATTAAAACATTAAAACCGTAATTCTACGACGCGTACGAGAATTTCCAGGCACAAAGTTAGTTCTTGTTTAATTCCTACTACACTAATTATAGTTTAATAAACAGTTAAACTCTCAAGGATTATAACTGCGTACATTTATACATTTCTAGATTTTGTGCATAGCACCAAATACTGAAGAAGATGTTATGAACGAAGTGTAAACTTAAGATTAAAGTGATCAAAGTGTAATTATAATAATGATTCCATAAATAATTATGTCAGTTGTTCATGTTTTCAGTATAATTTTTGAATTTGTCTAAGATAGCGTCATAATTTTTTCGAGGAGTATTAAACTGGAAAAGATGGAAAAGAAACAGAAAGAGCTGTTTCATACTTTTTCTGATCAATATTAATATTTTGATCACATCTTCCATGGTAATCAGTTCTATTTAATGATGCGATTTGTATGCAAATAAAATAAAACTCGTGCTTTTGTATAATTAATTGATTTAAAAAGACCACACTAACCTAAAGATCGGAGTGGTACCTACAATTTTTTTAATACGATTTTGTATGGAGCAGTGTAGAAAGTTTCAATAACTATCTTTAGTGCAATTTGAACTAACTGACTATAATTGTCATTAAAAACAAATTGTACTGCATTTTTATTAATGCACTACAGAAAAGCTTGAATAATACTTGCAATAAGTTAAAATTTTACTTGTGGTGTGTGTTTTGGAATCACAATTATTATATTATAATATATGAAATTGTAACTGATTACTTAGTAATGTAGTAATTATATTTTATGCAAAAAAAAACTCGTATTGAGTTGAATCGCGTGTGTGTTTTTCTTCGAGTCGAGATCGAGCTTTCTCGAACAAGTTTCAAATTTTAATTGATATCTTGTAAATATCAGAGGATGTTTGTCAATCTGAGGCCGTGCACAAATTATGTATAATTTTTAAGAGGTTGAAAGGAGTCTGAAATTTTATATAATAGACCTTAAAATTGATTTTTTAAAAATCAAGGTTCGTTGATGAATAAGTAATTTGCATGCGACGCCATTTTTGCAGCCTTTTAAATGTAAAACGTGTTTGTCAGCAATCGCATGCTGGATATGTGTTTGATGAACTAACTATGATAAACGGACCTTGAATAGACTTAGCATTACATTATTTGTGCACAGCAAATTTTCACTGAATGAGTGTAATATTATTTTAAGGGTACGAACATATTTTTGTAGTATCGTGAAAAAGAACTCGTAATAGATAATTTGTATAAGTAACTGAAAGAAGTTGCATTATTTGCACATCATTTATCAGCGTCAATAAATAAATTCTAAAGAAATAATGTGTTCACTTACGAAAGTATTTTAGGAATCTTGCGCGTAGGAACCGTCGTAACTAGTTGGCCCCATAGTAGAGTACCAATTCCGAAGAACAGACACCACATCCATTGTTCTAGAGTTAGAGCTTTTGTGCTGAATGCCATCTTACCGTATTGAATGATGACTACCTAGAAAACAATTCAAATGAATATATTAATACGAAATATATTGTCTAATCACAATGATTGGTAAAATAATTTATTAACAGCGCCTCTTGAGCGAGAATAAAAATTTTATTAAAATTAACTGGCTTGTAGAATCTTTAAATAATTTTTTTTTTTTTCAAGTCTGACAAAAATCAGTCTTATTATAAAGAAAAAAAAAAAGATACCACTACCACCACATCAAAGCGGAATTTTTGGCTGATTAAATATGGACCTTTACTACTACCTCTCCACCAGCTGTCCATACATTGACCTGTACTACTGACATCACTGACACCCTCCCCCACTACAACTCCACGTCTGAGTTCTCTTTTCTACCCATCTCCCGGCTAACCATACACTGACCTTTACTACTAAGCCTAACACATGTACATAAAAAATAAATAATAAGAAAGAAAATTAGACAAAAAATAATCTGAACCATCACTCGTCAGATAATGTTTATGAATCTGAGTTGTAGAGATATTTCAAGGAGAAAGTTCTCAAGAATATTTAAGAACTTTATAATTTCAGGATTAACTTATGAATAATTTCAATAACTTACTAGTATTCTTTGATAAGTCTATTTCATTAAGAAATGCAAAAATATTGATTTTTATTGAGTCAGTTTCATAAAAGCAGTAATGTTTCTAATTTTACTTACTTGTGATAGACAGGTGCCGATCCAAATAGAATAAAAGATAGGATTGGTAAATATCCCCTGGAAGACATTTCGCTGACCATGAATTTTCCTGGCATTAAATTCGTTAAAGAGAGTCATCATAACGAACGTATTAAAGATGACGGTGAAGTGTTGAGTAGGTCCTTGGTCATGTTTTTCTCGACCCGTTTCAATGCCAAGCATTTTGTCACCTAAATGAAAAATTATAAAGAAGCATATTATTTGAGTCTCAATACACTGGTATTTTATCATCTGTTGCTATTCAAAAGAAAAGCCTAGTATGTAACATTTGCCGCAGAGTTTATTTTTCCTTGTGAGTATGAAGAAAAAATGCCTCTATGGCAAATGATTTCTACTAGGTTTTTTTTTCTTTTGGACAGCATTTTGGTACACCAAATGTCCTTACCAACAAACAAAAGTGTAAAAATGACAGTCAATTGATAAATCGCCTGACCAAGAATGTTTTTCATCATTGTTCTGGATATAAGAGGTTTCGTTCGACCGTACGGCCTTCGAAGAAGAAGATCAGGCGTAGGTAATTCTGTAGCTAAAGCAAGGGATGCTAACGTATCCATTATGAGATTGACCCATAACATTTGTACTGCTTTAAGTGGTGAATCTTGAACAGCACAAGCACCAATAAAAGCGACGATAACAGCAACGACGTTAACAGTCAATTGAAACTGTAAAAACTTGGCAATACTGTCATACACGTTTCTGCCCCACATGACGGCCTTGACGATAGATGAAAAATTATCGTCAGTTAAAATGATGTCGGAAGCTTCTTTAGCGACATCTGTTCCTGCAATTCCCATGGCAAAGCCCACGTCAGCTTTTTTCAAAGCAGGGCCGTCATTTGTTCCATCTCCCGTTACAGCTACTACTTCTCGACTCGTTGTTGCTTTACTATCAATAATTCCTTTAACAAGCGTATACTTATCTGTTGGGGAGGACCTAGCTAGCACCCTCAATTTGGGCCACACTTTATCAAGAAGATGTTGCTGTACTTCACCGTGATTATCTCTAATCCGCCTATTAAACTCTTTCCCTTCCAAGATGAGAAAATCTTCATTTGGTTTCAAGATTCCACATTTAAGAGCTATAGATCTCGCAGTATTTATATTATCTCCTGTGACCATTCGCACAGTGATGCCAGCTTTTTGACATTTCTTAATAGCGTCTGGTACCTCAGGACGAACAGGATCTTCAATACCGACAATGCCCAAACATGTAAGATTGTTGACAATATTCTCTTCGTCTTCCCAGTTGGGCTCGTTGTCAATGTGAACTTGATTGATTTCAGCTTTTCCAGGAACAAAATCACGGTAAGCAATGGAAATTGTACGAAGTCCATCGCATGCCATTGGTTCTATCACATTCTTCACCAGACGGTCTTGCATTTCCCTGGTAAACTTCTCCAGGTGACCTTCTCGACCGTAAATAAAGGCACATCTGGAATATTGAAAATCAAATTGGAGTTAATTATTCTCTAAAGATAGAGAAATGTTGAAAGAGAAGGTTATATTTCCAAACAAACAAATAGAAGGGTCAAATCTCGGAACACGCAAAAGCTTCAGCATCCTATATGGACTATTTTGGGAACATCAACGCACTCAACTTTACAGAACCTTTGTATTTCCACACACACAAACCTTCTATTTGCAGGTTCTAAAATATAATCTTTCCAACTAAAGATTTCAAACTTAAGGCTTCTAAAATTCCAAAACTTTAAATTTTAAACTTAAGAATTGGAAAAATGATCATTTCATGCAATATCAAGTGACATCCAAAGTGATTGGATCGATTTTTCGACTAGGAATTTATCATTTCCGACCAAACAATAAAATCATAACAGCGATTTTTTCGATATTCACATTACCATAGATGGAAATTTGGATAAGATGGACAGATTTTATGAAAAATGGCAGCGTTTTGCAAAAGATGATTGGAAGCGGGATAATGTGGAAAGAAAATTTCGTGTACTTCTTCATGATGATTTCGGAGGCGCCTTTGGTGAAAAGCCTGTAGCCACCACCTTCCCTGGGAACAACAGTGGACATGCTCTTCCTAACGCTGTTGAAAGTGTACACTCGTGTGAAAGTTTCTTCGGGGTTATCGTCTCGCACCGTTTGATAACTTTTGCCCAGGGCCAATACAAACCCCAATAAGGCACATTCGGTTTTATTGCCGACTTGCATCGCCAATTCAGTAGGGTCTTGTGAGGGCATAATTCTGGACGTATATGCCGAATTAATCGAGATACCTTGGATTAACAAATTGCCAACGTGGCTCGGAATATCTGAGAAGTTAAATGTTTTGCTCATCTTCTCGCATAAGTACGACTGAACCACAGTCATTCTATTGGTCGTCAAAGTTCCAGTTTTGTCCGAGCAAATGGCAGTAGCATTACCCATCGTTTCACAAGCATCCAAATGTCGTACCAAGTTATTATCCTTCATCATTTTCTGTAAAAGATAATCAACTAGTAAATATCTGCATTTCTTTCTCAACGCTTTATCGCAAGTATGCCCCTGAAGCTGAATAACCAAAGTTGACGAGCTCGACTCTCAAAATTTGACGCATGAATCATTCAAAATTTAAAAAGTTCAGAGGAAATTAACTCATGCGTTAAATTTTGAAAGGTGGATGTCTCACTTCGGTTCACCAAGTCAGATTCATATCGAAAATGATGCAACAAAAGTTCAAGTCCAAAAATTTTAAAGATACATATTCAGGGTGGCGATTCGGCGGACGATTTTAAATTCCGTCATTTCCCGATTTTTCCCGATCAACTGAAAGTATTTCCCGGCTTCCCGATCAAGTCGCTAGTCTAATTTTTTTTGGCATACAAGTACGATATCCAGAATTTCCTGATAACTTCTCGGGATGCTTTCAATCATAAGGAACTTCACATCTCCAAAAAGAAAAAACTATATATCTTTGAAATTCTCAGAGTGTACTTGTAGAAGTAGTAATTTTGAAAATTACCTTGACTGAATACGCAAGAGAGAGAGTAACAGCAAGAGGAAGACCTTCAGGTACAGCAACGACGAGCACTGTTACACCGATGATCAGATGCCTTACCAGATCATTAGCATAAGTATTTTTCCACTCTTTTCCTTCAATAACAAAATTTTTAACACAAAATTGAATGACTAGAATTACAACTGTGAGTACTGCTATTGTTGAACCGGCATAACCAATTTGAATGGCTAGTTTTGTAAGTTTAGCTTGGAGCACACTTTTCTCTTTCTTGCCGGACTCTTCCGAAGAAGCTGGGGCTGAGCCGTGATGATTTTCTCCACCTTCATGTTTTCCACCACTACCTCCATGACTGTTTACAGTGATCTCTCCAGCTTCATCACCTTTATCAGTAATACAATTAATTAAATATATTCTCTGTTTATCATTACATAAATAACAGAGTTACTATAAAGGATGCCAAAAATTGAGTGATACACAGCACAAAAGAATATTCTAGATATTAAATTCCTAAAATCTCATCAATCATTATTGTTTGATTTAGATTATGCTTTTTGCTGTGAGTTACAAACTTTGAGACCTCCATAGAAAAACTCATTTATGTACGATATTTTTTTCGAAAAGGCTAATAATCAAATTTGTTTTGCTAAAATAGAGTAAAAGAAAGTAGAAATAGTAAATTTTTTTGTTGAAAAACTCTGGGCAACAATCTGTGAAAGATTATTACCACTGAGCTAATTAAATTTTGTTATTTTCTTTGAAGAAAGTAGTATGTAGTATGTTGACAAGAAACCATAGAAGCTGTGTTAGGAATTATGCAAATTTAAGACAATATTATATAATGACAACGATCTATTAATTAAAGATGTTCAAAAAATTCGAAACCCGTAGTGCGACGGCAAATTTGATTTCAACTTTCGAGTTTTTTGCACACCCCTAAAATTAGTGAACAAAACACAAAATGTCTTAAGAATATCGTAACAACTTTGTGGGTAAAAAGTATCTATAATCTAAAGCAATCAGGAACCCATTGTCAAAAATGCAAAAAAAAAAAACACTAATGTATGAAATGCACAAACCATCACCGGTGAAATATGTAACAAGGGTTGAATACACATAAAATTCAGTCCAATGATTTTTTGGAAGCAAAAGCAAGAACAAATGTTGTTTTAGACAAATTACTGACTATTTTAAAGCGTTAAAGGAGAAATATTTCGTATACATATATAGTTATTTCAGTTTTTTTTTAAGTACATATACCAATATATAAATGATTTATGAAATAATGAAGATTTTTTCTGTTTTAGAATAGTAATTAAAAATAAAAATAAAATAATAGGCTTGAAAGGCAAAAAGATAAATATTAAGATTCTAAAACAGTTCAGTACTTTGTTACAAGATACTCATTGACCCCAAGGAGTATAAAGTATATTTAATTTTAATCACCTGGTAATGACTTCTTCTTCCGCTGCTTTTTAGCCTCTAGATAAAAAAAAGGCATGCAAAACAAAATTTATTAGCAATCTTCTCAATGTATAACTTGCTAATAGTTAATTTCTTCTTCGGTCTACGAAAAATGTATAGTTTTATAATTATATATGGGTTGTTGGACAATTCTAAAATTTGGTGCCATCATAATTTAACTATGTCGGAAAAGTATTAAAAATTCAATATATTTTTTTTAAATTTGTAACGTTACGAATTTGACATTTGAAGATTTATAGGCGTGAAAACAAATATTTTATAATTTAAGCTTTAAAAACTGAAAAATAATTTTCAACTTGTGGATATGAAAATTAAACTATTTTAGAATTGAATAATTTTTAATTAGAGAAATTTTAAATTGGACTATTTAAAAGTTAGAATCATTAAAAAATAATTGTGCCTTATAATTTTATAAAATTGATTACTTTAATTTATAATTTATAATTGTTTAAATATTAAAGCTCACATATACATTAACGTTCCATATACGAGGTATTTATACTTTTTTCTATTGACTTAGCGATTTATTTATCATGACGTTTACGGATGTCTTTAAAATAAAATGTTTAACTATTGAAAAAACAGCATGGAAGTAATCAGTTAATAAAGCATGGAAAATTACTTGAAAATATATCCTTCCAAACTGTACTTAAACTCAAGATTTATTGAATTACATTTAGAAAGTAAAAAGTGTGTGTGAACGTTGTTCTAAGCCGTTCATTAGTAAGTTGAACATTAGAATATTTTATTGAATTTTCTGAGAATATGCCAAAGGTTTTTTGAATATTCTGCAATTTTTAAATTGTAAAAAATGAAAATCACTTTAAAAATTCTTAGTTAAAAAAAATCTCCTTTTTCATTGAAATTAAATTTTTTCGCTATGGCTATTGAATGGTATTTCGAGGAATATGATTCTAGAATCTAAACGTCTCAAATGTGTGTTTCATGTATAAAAGACATTAACATGGAATAAAATGCATGATTATGACAAAACAGATAAACTTCCCAGGTGGAAAAGAAAAAATATAAAATATTTATATATTTTTCTTCATTCAACTTGCTTGCGATTTATGAATAGCTATAGTACTATATTAAACAGTTCTGACAAACACAACAAAATATCGCTTTTTACATAAATTTTGAAAATTTCTAACAGATTCGGTTAGAAACTTTCTGTATTTCTAAAGGCGAACGGCTTAAATCACAAACACAAGGACGCAAGGTATTTGGTACATAACAATTGTATCTTATGTAATAATGAGGAGGACACATTCACGGTGCACGAAATATACGTGTAAAATCCAGTAGTAAAATGTAGTTTATCTTTGTAAATTTTATCACTTTTCTTAGTGTAGTAGTTAACAATGAGAAAATAATTATACTTATTAAGGATGTTTCGAATAAAAATATTTCCCATATTTTATTTTAATAGATCTTAAAAAAAAAATCAAATTTCTAGCTTTCGGATACGAGAAAAATTTCGAAATATTCAAACCTAATTAGAAAAATGATGAAACATTTCTGGAATAGCTGAAAAGCAATTAGAAAATTTTCCTGATATTCGAGTAATGAGAAATAATTATAAGAAATACTTACGATATTATAAAAATATTAAACTGTTTCAAAAACATAAAATGAACTGTTTTTCTTTTGCTTGTAAATAATAATTTTCTTTCTGCTTAAAAGTTTATAAATTAAATTACTTTCTCATTTTTCACGACAAATATTAGAAAATCAGCTGATTTTTTAAATTATTTTTTAATAATTAGTAGACAAGGAAAGTAGTCTCTTGAGAATGTTGTAAATACTCATGCCAAAAGGGGAAAAACAAACGTCTATATCGTGACTGTTGAATTAAATTGATGTACAATAAAGTCAAAACCATGCGTCCACTGGTTGGCTCACACTTGTTTTTAGCTATTTGGGAAATTTCATGCCATAAAGTAACATACCCGCTACTTCTTCTTTTTTTTAGAAAAGTATAATACAACATCGTAATTTGTTATAAGATTAATATGTTAAAATATCTTTTCTTCGTTAAAAAGTAGCGAGTAGAAACTGGCAAACCTCTTGATATAAGTTGAATTATCGAAGATGGAGTACATACCTTTCTTCATTTTTTTGATTTCCTGTTCCTGCTGATCAACAGCAGCTCCGAGGAGAGTGAAAATAATTCCAGCCTGGGAATTCACACCAACAGCAGTTACTAACATTTTACCAGACCCTTCCATCACATGTGTACCTGGAAAAAGTAGTTAATATAATGTAAATCTTATGCGATGATAGTATATTTTGATATATTTCCATGTTTATTCTTCCTGTTTCAGATAAAAATATTTTTGGTCCAAAGAGTATGTTAACCTGCATGTTTTAAAATATGAATTTTACATGTGGGAATTTGGACATGTGGTAGTTACCACATGAGTAAATTCAGGCTACCCGGTTTTTTTTTTAGTTTTTACTATATTTAAAAAACATTATTGAGCAGTAGTGCGTGATCACGTTCTATGGTAATTATTACCAAAAAATAATAACTGTTTTTATATTCTACGATTAAACAATACATACCCGAAAGCACCATGGGATCAAAAGCTTCCCCCTTTTTTACGTGGTCCGACTCTCCAGTTAAACTGGACTCATCTACTTTGAGATCGTTGCTTTGTATGAGAATACCATCTGCAGGCAGCAGATCTCCATATTTTATCTGTAATAAAAACGTAAAAAATTGTATATATTAACATTTATAAGCTTTATTTTTTAAATTAAATTTCAACTATTTATTTCATCCTAATTCGTATAGTAGAAAAGGGCCGTTCAAACATTTTTTTAAGTTACATTTTTAAGATAACGTTTGCCTTACACGGAGAAAAATGGAGTTCAGCGGCCTTGCAACAGTTACACAAACTCCCGACAGAGTTCAAAAATACGGTAACCATTACTAAACTGTTTAGGAATGATTACCGTACTCCTGGACTCCGTTCTATAACAAAAGTCCTGCTTCAAGAATTTGTGCAAATGCTACAAAACCGCTGAATTCCATTTTTCTCCGTGTATGTTCATAATTGTGTTCATTTACAAAAGAATTCAGTATGAAATATAAGAAAGTCTAAATTCATTCAATTAAATTTTAAAGGAAAGATATTTGTCTAAAGTTTGATGAATCACTATGATCACAGATAGGTCAAAAATAGATAACATGAAATAAACTTTTTATAATCTAATTTAAAGGGCGATAACATGGATTCTTTCTGCACTCTATATCAAAAACCAAATATTTATCTTGTCTTATAGAATCAGTTTAAATAATTGTATATATGTTCCTAAATGATGTTCCAATTGTGTAAATAATTTATGGAAATGTTGTTCGAGAAGAGAAATATTAAGAAAAATTCAAGGCCCTGAGTAAATGTCATAAATTTACCAAAACTTTGTCTTAGGCTTCTATTTTTTATTGCATTTTTTTAGACATGTTACCATTATTTAATTACATATTTAAATGATTTTTTTCCTGAAAGGATTTTCATAATTTTATGAAGCATTGTACAAGCTTTTATATATAAATTACATATAAATATCAATAAAAGTAAAAATTAAATTCCCTAATTAAAGTTTTACTAGAAATCACAATAAGAACTATTAAAGTTTTTAAGTGGAATAATTAATTATGTTGTGTCAATGAATAATGTACTTGAAATATTTTAGGTTGAGAGACTAAGTAACAGTTGAATTCTTGCTATTAATTAAAATAAATGTTATGAAATGAGCGGTGTTTTTTTTTTTTTTTTAAACAAGTTTGACCTACTTAGGACTTTGGAAAAAAGTGAATAATGGATGTGGGAAAGTAGAATGAAGGACGATTTCCAACGATACACACTTTGTTGTCCAGTTTCGCGAAATCCTGTATTGTTTTATTTTTCCACGAATTTTGGTGTGAAAAATATGCAAGATTGGAATCGGCCTGATTATATTCAAGACAGTAAAAAATCTATTTCAAAATTAGAAATCAAGACTCTTGTCTTGTTCCTTGAGATGATTCGCTCAACAGCAAAAAGGAGTAAAATTCAATGATGTAACTAGTATGATTGATTTTTGATAAATTATTGGACACTCACCTGGCAAATATCACCTACAACTATATCGGATACGGAGATTTGTTTCACTTCTCCCTGCCTGATAACAGAGAACTTATGTTCCCCTTCTATCCTATTCTGAAGACCCCTGAATTGCCGCTCCTTGGAATAGTCATTAAAAGCCGTCACTATTACCACCACAATGACGGATATTAAAATAGCTAGACCTTCAATCCAACCATATTTAGCTTCATCTTCATCTATTCCCGGAGCTAAAAAATAAAAGGATCGTTACATTTTACAATTAAATTCCTTACTCTGTGCGTGTTTAAAGATTTAAAAGCTCTCGCCTAAAATAATGCTATTTATAAATAATACTTACGCGCATCATCGTCTGAAGGATGATAAAAGCTGAGACCTAATGAAACCAACGCAGCTATTTCTAAAATTATTAACGTTACATCTTGTAATGCCTCCCATACTAATTGTAGAAATGTTTTTGGTGGTTTAGGAGGTATCATGTTAGAACCAAATGTATCTCGCCTGTGTTGGATATCTGCATCTGACCCGCTAAGACCTGTAAGCATTGAAATGTAATTTCATAATATTATTTTACAATCAGAATAAATACTTATACTCTAGACCCGGAGAGCAATTCATTTTTATTTAAAATGTACTTTCTAGTTTAAATTAAGATTTAGCCTAGAATTTTTAACCGGTTTGGACGTTTTCCTTTTGATTTAAGGTAGACACATGCGAAACTTAAAATTGTGATAGGACTGAAATTCAAAAAAGTGGTTACCTTCACTAGGCGAAGTATATAATTTTTTGCAGATCTCCTGGACCCCTCCATGGCTATTAATTTTATTAACACCTTCGCGACCTCTAAGCTCCATGAGCTCTCGAAGTTGCTTAAGTGTGATTCCATATTGGGCTGGTCGCCCATCTATTGTCGCCATCTCGACTTTTTCACCTAAGTTGGCTTACGCCAACTTTGCTACACTTCTTTAAAGCTGTCAGCTCGTACGACTCCCTTACTCTCGCACTCTGTGCCTCCAAACTGGTGAAGGTCCAGCAGCTGAAAGTAGAAAAATTTTAAAAAATTATAAATGCAAATAAAACATCAATATCTAGTGAAACTAAGTTTATAAGAATTAAAACGTATGTAGTTCGGTGTCAGGAATATCAGGATTTGCAAGTGGTCTTCCGATTTTCATGAAAACTTTTTTGAAATTTTTCAAAACTACGAGACTTACGCCATGAATATAATATCACCAAGTTTCATTAAAATAAAAATGCCACTTGGAAATCCTGATATTTCTGACGTGTAATAATAACCCATTTATATCCCAGTGATGTCATATATATGGCATCACCAAGTTTCATGCATTTATTTGTAATAAAGTCAGTATTTACAATACTAAACTTTTTAAATATGTAACTGGATACACCTAAGCGACTATAACGATGGTTTCAATGATGATGATAGCAACAAATATATAAATTTCCATTGACTATACAGAATTTCAAGGTAATTTTTGAATTTTTAGTAGTTTTAAGTAATCTTATGGGATTCCCTAGAATTTTTATGAAATTTCTGAAAATCTTACAGGATTTCACGGCATTCTCAGACTATAGGGTCTCAATTTTCCAGGCCTGGGCCAAGCCAAAATATCTGCATGGGACTTTGCTAAATTCTCCTTCAACTTTAATTTATATCGGGTGTTAATTTCGCGAGGAGAAAGTATTTCGCAAACCCGAAGGAGCTTTGGGAACGTTTACATAATACGTCACATACATAGTTTTCTTATTCCTCATACACGTAAGTCACGGTTACTAAGAGATCCCCCACCCCCTCCCGCCCCACCCTAAAAGCGTGACGTAATATCTGGACGTTCCCTTGAGTAAATTAAGTCGTGTACGCGTAGTGCGAGGTACAAATAGATTCAAGAGCGAAGCACAACGTTTGAACGATGTGCTTCCAGACTATACACGGAAGTATGTATAGATATAGACCTGGGGCTTTAGCCCCAGCAGAACTGCTTTCCGTCTAATGAAAAATTTGTATGCGAGCCTGTACATGTACATAAACGGTTAGGACGTTAAGTAAAATAGGTCTAAATTTAAGACCTCACTATCTGAATTCTAGAATCAAACTCCGAACTTCTTTGACCCGACGTTTCAATTAAAATTGTTTAAACGATCTCTTTCTAAACATATTTAAATTCTAAATGTTTTTCGCATGGGTTGATTTACAAAATATCAGGGTTTATCTCTTGTAGATGATGTTGATAATCAACATACATTTTTCATATAAAATCTTTAGCAAAATGAGTTCTTTCTGTAAATTTACATAAATATATATGAAGCTAAAGTTTATATTATAACAAGAAATGAAATAATTTATGTGGTCCGAGACTGGATTCGTTTAGTTAAGGTTTGTTTATAAAATACCAATATGTGACGATATGATTTCTTTGAAGGGTTCTCCCTGTGAGCTTTGTCTCACAAAAGTCAGTCACAATAAATTCTCTTTTGGTACAATAAAGATCGTTCTAAACTGTCTATAATACCTGTACTCTTTTATTTAAAGCCCTAATCCTAATATGGTATTTTATGGATACCCCTACGATTTTAATTTGTCATTACACTATTTTTTAAAGAAACCATTTTTAATACACTTGAATCTAACATTATCAAACTTTGAACACTTACAATTGAAAATAGTTTAATTTTAGAAGTTATTCTTTTAAATTAATGAGTTTAGAAAAATTTCAAGCTTAAATTGTTGTGATTACAGAATTCAGGAAAAAATTACAAATACTGAAAATACTAAAAATATCTTATAAGTTGCCTTGAATAAAATAAAGGAAAAAAATTCAGGGCCATTTCACAGTTTGCAGACATATTTCCCAGTCATTAAAATTAAAAAATTACAACTTTCAAAACTCAAAAACAATATTAAAGGCTTTTAAGCAATTTGCGAAATTGAAATAATTGCACTTTCAAATTGAATGGTTACAAAATTTAATAATACTGAAAAATGAATAAAAACTGTAGCTATAAAAACTGAAAATTTTTCATTTAAGTTGTTAAAAAGTAAACCTTCTTCAGAATCAGTCATTCTAAACTGCATAATAATTTTCAATTTCTTAATTTTACTATATTTTTACATTTATGTGTCAACTATGTAGTTATTTAAATTGAGAAAGTTGAATAATTGAAGTGACGCGTTTGACGTGGAAGCATGACGCAAGAATATATATTATCTTTTGACAATATCGTGAAATGTCATGACGATGTCATTTTCAAACTTCTAGGCGAATTTTAGTCAAAGCTTTTTGAAAAAGTCGGTTTTTATTTTTAAAAAATATTAAGTAAAAAATTTTGTTATAATGAAATCTAACAAATTCCACTTAAATTGTGCTCTGAATTATAAATTACATATATATCTTTTTGAACTAATCATTATTCTATTTTAAATATTTTCATATTATTGATGAAACCCTTTAAGTATGTGATCAAAAGTTGGAAAATAGAAAAACTAAAAAACTGAATAACTTTCTAAAAAAATACTATAATTTTTTTGTTATTGTAAAGATAAAATCGTTAAAATCAAAAGTTTGTAAATTAAAAAAATTTTTTTTAATTAGGTACACCTTTATTTGCATTGAATTGAACATGCCTATTTCAATACAAATTTATTTTGAAATAATTACCCGTAATTACCTCGACTTTTTATGAAAATTTGCATGATTTTGAATGGATTAAGTGTCAAACGTCACCGGCTTAGCAGGATTTCCCGATCTTGCTTTAGAGTTGATTCGAGCCTGATAAATTTTTTGCAATCATTATAACTACATAAGCGAAGCCATCCGTTAATCCACTTCAAAGAACAAATAACGAATTGCATTATTCAATACAAGCTCAACGTACGGTAATAAGAAAAATGATCAAACAGCACTTTCATAAAGAAGATTATGATTCTATATAATTCTTTTTCTATATGATATGTAATGATATAATAATTACATATTTCTTTGGGTTCCTGACGATGGGTATTACACTTGCAAAAAAAAAAAACATAAGAACGTCTAAATATAGTTGGTATGTGCAAATCTTGAAAATATGTAAGTTGTGTAAACCATTTTTTAATCTAATAGTTTTGCAGCTGATATAAACGTTGGAGACGTCGCGACGCATAAATACGAGAGAGTACAAAAGGTGCAATGACCCTGAGGATCTTTATTGAAGAGACAAATAGATTTATCGAATGAAATGTCATTTAGCGATAGCCAACTCAACGCAACGGTGCAAGGCTCGTTGCTCCGACTTGGAGGTTATGTGTCACGCATGTCATGCAATTCTATCAAAACACCTGTCCCTCTTTTAAAATTGAGGATTCACTGCGAGTTGTGATGATTCAACACATAAACGAGATATGATAATCTATTTTTAACGGGACAAACGAGAATAAAACGTCTGGTGCAAAAACCGTCTAAACCGTGAAAATGATGAAGGAACATGTACTCTCCTTTTACTAGAAGATTTATGTAGGTATTTCATTACCTGTCAGTCTTTTACGATCACTGTGGAGAAGAAACGTAAAATCAATGAAATATATTCTTGGATTGAATCAATTCCACAAAATCGGGATCTTCATGTTGGTCGTTTGTCAAAAAATCGTACAACCACGAGAATCGAACCGTAGAAACGGCCACGAAGGGCGACGACGACGGTCGATGATGGTTTGAGTGTGGGTTTAGCACGAGTAAGACACCAATCATTCACTCACCAACACGAGTCACCACACACCAATGAAGAACGAATCAGCCGACATAGATGGACATGAACACTGATCAACTGACTGATGAACACGTAAACGTAGCGAAATGGTAGCGAACGTAGAACACTGTGCGTGCGGAGTGATGCGGCCTGTGCGAGTTTGTGCGAGTTGCGACTGGCTCGACACACACCTCTCGCTCTCGGCCACTCGAGCTGACACGAGACGAGCGACTGGCAATGGCAATAGTTCTAGTGGCAATGGCAAGTCTGGCAAGAACCGCAAGAACATGGGCAAGAAGATTGCACAGAATAGCGAGTGGCGAGCGTGGTGTGCAGAGCAGTGAGCAATGGCGATCATACACAATTGCTATACACACTGCACGTAGGCCTTTTTCCTGGTTTTCAGTTTCACATTTACACACAATTTCTAAAGATGTTTAAAACAGTTGGTTGGTTCGCCGGGCACGGTCCGCACTGATGGTCCGCACGGTGCGGGACACGAGTGCATGCACGAGTGGATTCGCGCACATAACCTCGACCTAGGTAAATAGAGTTTTCAAGTTTTCTAGAATTTACATTCAGGCAATATTCTCGACATTACATATTTTCAAGAATATTCTCAAATATACATAATTAGAAACTTCTTGAGTAAATCTGGTAATATTTACAAGCCTGAGAATTTATAAGTTTTCATTTTTTAATTATTGTTGTGTGTTTTTTGTAATCCTCCTTTTCTAAAAAAGACATGGATTTCAGACAACTTCACATTGCATTCCTAATTTTGCGTTACCTTTCAGCTAACTTCATGTGTAGTGCGCTAACCTTATTGGTCAATTTATATGGCACGAAAATTTAAATTTTCATTTCAGTTTCTATAGAAGAAACACGCGCGCTCAAGCGCGCGCCAAATCTCGTTTATATTAAATCTAACCAGGGCCGGCGTCACACTTTTATCCCGAGTGGGTAGTAAGGTGTTAAGGGGGGGGGGGGCAAATGATTTTTACAATTTACTCACATGGAAACATGAGGAACACAGGTTTACGATAAAAAATGAAGAAATAATAAAAAATAAAAAATAACACTTGCTCAGTGTTATATAAGACTTTGACCGAAAATTTCGAGTGGGTAATTACCCACAGGGATTTTTTCCGAGTGGGTAGTAGTACCCATACTACCCACCTGTACCGCCGACCCTGAATCTAACGTATATACGTATATATATTTGAAGAGTATCAGATAAAGACTCTAACCACGAAATGATATCTTTTCATTTTACTCAACAGATTTTTAGGCTTTTTGTGCAAATCCAGCGGAAACACGTTGTCACATTTTAGCCCCAAGTGACCAGATTCTTATTATTTTTTTTTTATTATCATCTCTTGAAATCTTCTTAAATCCAGAGTTAAAAGAGTTAAGAGTTAATTGAAATCATTTCAAATTCATTAAAATCCCATGAAATTACTTAAAATCTTGTTGCGTTTAGGTTGCTGAACGATTCTATACAGAACCGCTAGTGTTACAAGAGTTAAGTAATAATTGTTCAGCCACTGTTACAAAACCACAGTTTCACAGCTAGAGTTCTGTAACATTCGTTACAACTAAGTTCTGTAATTATTTCGAAACGGTGTTAAATGCCAAAAAGTGATTTATATGTTTTCTATTAAAAAACGTACATACTTTTTAAGGTGCTAGAAAACAAGCTTATTTAAAGCACATAAAATTAACAGTATAATAACTTACAGCATGCGTGTAAAGATTTCGTCTTCTTCTTACATTATCATCTGCCGCATTGGTTCTTCAACAGAAAAACGACAACATTCTTTCATCATCTCAAGTTGAAAATAATTTCCATGAATACAAGAGAGATTTAAAAGTATTTTTATTGTCTCTATTTTTCATTTCTAGCATGGAAAGATATATTTAAAAAAAAAAAAAGACTACTGGTATAAAGGATTGGACATTTTCTGGCGTCCTCGCTAATATTTTAATAATAAATTATAAATATGAAAACAGGGAGTTCATTGTGTGAACATAACATAGTTCCTGGAACGTTCTAAAATCGGTTTAAATATCGTTTAAATATCGTCTCGTGAGTCCGTTTCAAATTAACAAATTACTAAATTAAAAAATTAAAACATTTTTATCGATTAAAATTCGAGTAATTGAAAACTGTACATATATTTCAAATCGAGTGCCTCAATAAATATTTAAACAGTTATATTTTCAAAGAGTTCAAAGAGAAAAACCTACAACAAAATTTTTTGTAATCCCTTAAAATCCTTTAAAATTCCACAAAAACTATAAGTTCTTGGAAATTCCTTAAAATAGCAGAAAATTTTCTGAAATGTTTTAAGAGCATGTAGGAATTACCATAAGAGCTTTATTTTCGCCAATCTACCTCCATCCGCATGAAATGAAGTTAAATCGCCTAGTTTTAGTAAAAAATGTCCACGCTCGCGACCCAGTTAATATAAAAATTCCAATTAACTGAACAACTTTTAGATAGAATTCCCTATCTAACTTCTAACTGATAACATATATAGTTCATTACAGCATATATGTTATATGCAACTATATGTTTCTCTATGAAAAAAATTATTACAAACATCTTATTTTGCATCGAGATATTGTAAAACTATTTTTAGTACTCTGACTCTTTTGCCATAACTTACTCAAAATTTTCGTAAATCTGATCAAAGTACAAAAAAGCAGATCAAGTTATCACTTTTTCCCGCTCAAGTCGATACAGTCGCTTCAAGCATTTGTTGAGTGCAAATAATGACATCGCGCGATATCGTATTCGTCATAAAAGCTATCCAATTGCTGTCCTAAGAAGAAACATTTAAATTTATACATTTACAAAATTGAAGTCTTCAAGTTTTAGTTTTAATTTTTTGGCTTTCAAACTTAAACAATTTTAGTACAACACATTTAAACATGAAAATTTTTTAATGTCCCATTAACTCCCCTGAAATCTTTTCTAATACCACTGTTGAATCCAGCAAAATAATCTGAAATTACGTAAGATATTTTGAATTCTTTTGAAATCTTAAAATTCCTGAAAAACCCTAGAAATATTTTTATACCGTTTTAACATCTTAAAATTTTTTGTACTTCTTGAAATCCCTTGAAATTCCTTAAAAACCATAAAATCTATTCAAATTTCTTTAAATCCCTTCAAGTCTTTTGAAATCTGATGTATGATAATAGTGTAGCAATATTTATCAACGATTATTTGTAATGTTAAAAAATAGACACGCGGTAGATAGAAAGGATGAACATTGAGATGTACAAGGTGTACGTGCTCACTCCATTATTGAGTTGCCGGGAAATTTTTGGGACTCATATTTTTACTCAAATATCAATCAGATGTTAAGGGTTGGGAAAAAACCAAATTCCTACCTAGTATAGAGCTTGGTGAACAGTAAAATAATATTTTATCTTGCACGATTTTATAAAAAATATAATAATTTATTACTTTACTACTTCTGAGTCACTAATGATAATTTTATATTAACGAACCAGTATGAGGAAAGATGATTTCATGAACTCTTCAATTCCGATTTATCTCTGACTTTATTACGTCAGAGTCTATCTAAAAGTATGTACAGTTTCGCAATTATTTATATTTCATGTAGCAATTCCCATAAAATGTTATTGTTTTACCTATTTTGTTCATATATACCGCTTAAACTAATTTTCAGATACGGTTTCTATTATCAGACGGGCGTTGATAATGAAAGAATTACTATTATATAAACTCTAGAATATAAACCTATTATTGCAACTTTTATATGATATCTGACGTCAATTGTAAGACGGGAAAGCATGAATCAATGTCAGCACGTGCGAAGTTGTGAACTGCTACGAAAGTGTACACTGTACAATGTACAGTGTAAACATCAGTTTATTTTCGTCTTTTATTAAAACAAATTTCTGTAATAATGCGTTTATTAGTTTTACTTCATGCGTAGACGTAATCAAAATACATACTAATATATTTTGTTTACACGGAGAAAATTTGCGCGGTAATCATTACCGAAAGTTGTGGTGAAATTGGGATATCGTGACATTTCGGTAAATTTTCACGTACAGCACTGTAAAAGGAATTACATGAAAATCTACCAAGCTTTCGGTACAGAGTACCGC
>CAJFCP010000076.1:2476458-2593325 GCA_904066005.1 Synergus itoensis | reverse complement strand
TGCTGTGAAGTCTGCATCAGCAATATCTCTAAGTTATTTTATTAAATTCATTAGTTTTAATACTGAGAATTGACATAAATGATTATGTGATTGTAAAACTAACAAATACCTTTTTTTTTTGCAGGATTCAATCGCATGTTTTAAATGGATTCTTAGAAATTTGACATGCTGAAGATTGTTGCTGGGGACGGATGTAATAAGAAACGAAGAAGAGAGTGCAGTTCAATTCATAGAGAGAATATATTCATAGAGAGAACATATTCAATTCAAAACTTGCTTTTGAAAATAAAGTTCAATATCAATATTTAGTATCGTTGAATTAAGTTTTACGAAAACTAAGTCAATCCTAAAGGTTCAATATTCATATTAAATTGATAGAAAATACTTTCTGTCTCGTATTTAAACTGAACTTCTCTTTTTAATGCTACATTACTTTTATGATGAGTAAAGTTTATCTGGAGTGTTTGCAGCAGTGCCAAGATTTTGTTCAATTCATAGAGAGTACATATTCAATTCAAGACTTGCTTTTGAAAATAAAGTTCAATATCAATATTTAGTATCGTTGAATTAAGTTTTACAAAAACTAAGTCAATTTTAAAGGTTCAATATTCATATTAAACTGATAGAAAATACTTTCTGTCTCATATTTAAATTGAACTTCTCTTTTTAATACCACATTACGTTTATGATGAGTGGAAAGACTTTCTGATATTCCATTCCACATTTAATCATTGTTTAAATTTGTTTGCTATGTGTCCAATGTCTTCATATTTACACATATGCATGATGTAAAAATTTTTTATTTTAATCCTTATTTTATTATGTACATCTGAGTACATATTTGTATAATGTATATATTTATATTATGTATTCAAAAACTTCAAAAATATATAATAAGCCGAATAAACTTTTTTGGATAAACTTCCGAAAAGGGAACACCTCCGATTTCTTTTTTGCGCTTAGTATTAACAGGCTTCAAATTCTTTTGCGTCTTTTTCTTCTTTTTTTAAAAGAAAATGAAAAATCATTATGAAAGTCGACTAGTCGCAAATTTTCACTATCATGTTTTTAATCAGCGCGTTAAAGTACATAGGTATATGCAGTTTCAAGTAAATCGGAGGTGTTCCCTTTTCGGAAGTTCACCCAATTTCTTTTAAGGAAATCGGCAAACTCTCTTATTTACATTATTAATAATTTTCTTAAGAAAAATACGTATTTTGATTGGTTTTCTCAGCATTTATTGATATAAAAAACGTAATTGGAATTTTTACAAACTATATGTACTGAAAAAACTAATTGTTGCATTTCTATAAAGTTACATCATTACTATTTTTGGCAAAATATAACTTATATTACATTTTAAGAAAATTGTTGTAGTACTTATTATAGAAGACATTTCTTAATATTTAAATAATATTTTCAATTTTTTCTTGATTGGAGACACGTTATTGACTTAAAATTAAAAAATAAAATGGTATGAAGAAAATACTGATAATTGGAATCACTTGATATTTCATTAAAAATAAAGTCATTTGAAACTGAAAGTAATCTTCTTAATCTACTTCTTCATTCTCATCAATAGGAATAACGTCCAAATCAGTGATTCCTCCGCTTTTGCAAAGCTCATATAACATTGGCAAATGACTATTGCTTCTTACGCCATGATTGCATTCTATCAAGGTTGCTCGTAAAGATGAGAGAGGAATTTCTGGATATCCTATCATTTTACATCTCATTTCCAAAGTATCTGTCCAAATGGTATTTCCGAGATGAAGGTTTACCTAAATACAATAATTTAAAATAGATTTTGTGAGTATAATTTTGCATATTAAGGTTTTGAAAAATATTGCCATTTTTTGAAACTTTGAAATGATTTGAATTTTTTTTTTCATTAACCCTTAAATTATAAAATTCTCAAATATTCTGGAGAATATTCTTGTGCGAGAATATTCCCCTTAAAACCACCAAAAAAATTTACCTTTCCGATTAGAGAAGAGCTCATACGTAAATTTTCTTGGAACCAAGACTCCACAGCTGTGTTTGCGCAATAATCCCATGCATATTCATTGTCAAATGGCGCGATATTTGACAAGAAAACTTCAACGATGTTCGTCTGATACTTTGCAAGATGCTCAGGAATATGCAAGAGTTTACTCACCTGAAGAAATATAAATGCATTCAATAACACTTTAATAAAATGATTTACTCCAATGTCATGGCAAGTGGAGCAAGTAACTTACCCAGACTTTCGGAATTATTTTCCCATCATCGATGCATCTCACATTGACGATAAAAGGTTCGTCGAACTTGTCTTTCGAGACGATGTTCAGAATTTGCACTCGTTTATAATGATCAATACTTTCTTCCATAACGCAAATGTCTCCAACATGAGTATTTTTGCGTCCTCTCCTGTAAATAAGCGAATTAAAATAACTCAAACCTTAAAATTCGATTTTTTTGTTTTATTAAATGAATATTATAATGAAAAAATGTCTTTATAATATTGATTAAGTAAAATGAGGAAATCGAATTTTAAGGATAGCAATTAGTGTCACCGCCCTTAAATAAGAAAATAAAATAACCTGTTATTGACATTGGCGAAATATTTCTGCATTTGCATTGAAAGTCTCACTGAATGATCGTAAGGATAGGTGATAGGATCCTTCTGATCTTTTTTTAAGCATTTAACCAATCTGGCAGAAAAGTGCGTCGCATTGTGGATATAAGTCACCATTAGTTCAACGGTATCGCCACTGAAATTAATGTATGTATATAATACAAATCAAGTAAAAAGCTTTTGTTATATCTCCTGATCACTTCCAACTTACATGGATACATTCGTTGTGGGATCATCTACACCTTTGAGAACACAATGCCTGTAGGGACAGTTTGTCCTCCTTGGGCAAAATCCTAACGCTTTTACGTTATCACAAATAGGATAAGCTTTTTTCTTTCGATCCAAGGTTATCGCGATTTCCTGAAAATGAAATACACTTATTGAAAATCTCTTTCCAAAATTAATATTGAATTATGTTTTTAAGGGTATTGAATATTTTTTTCACTATATGTATATTGTATACAAACTTTTCTATTTGAAAAATGAGTACCGACACCGAGCAAAAAAATATCTAATTACAATATTTGTTAAGTAAAGTGAAGAAATCAAATTTTCTCGTTAGAACTTGGATTCAACACCCTTAATCAATTTTAAAGCGTCTTACATTAGCTGCTTTCAACAAAGCAGCTGGCATCGTAACATGGAGTCTTTGCATAATTTCCACGAGACCTTGGAACTGCACATCATTAGTGTCATCCACAATTATGAGGACTTTGCATTTCTTTTTTTCTTTGTCCTACAAGAAGAAGAAAAATTAATGTCTGGTTCAGGATGAAAACTTAAGGGTAGTTTAATATTATGAATTAATATTACAGAATGCCAGTTATCCATCAGAGTTGAGAATCTGTAATAAAATCTGGATTTTGAAGCCAAGTTAACCGAATGATGTATCAACCAGTTTACATCCCTTATATTTAAATCAGAAAGTACGTCGTCCGTGCAGATAATAATTGGGTACATTCCGGAAATACTAGTTGACCAATCCTCTTTTATATCAAACACATCATGAAAGCTCATTTTGCTATGAGCCAGAAGAGTCTTCTTCTTGTGAGATATTAGAAAAGTATTCAACTGAATCGCGTCATCTGCATCCGTACACACTATCATTATTTTCTCGGTGACGATTTCATCGATTTCATTCAGTGCCTCTAGAATAGCAAACAAATTCATGAAATAAAATCTTTAAACAAAGAAAATTAATTTTCTTGAAAACAGGAGACTGGAGCCTGAAAAAATTTGAAATTGTTTTTCTTACCCAAGATTTTTTCATTCTTCTGTTGAGATCTAACAATCATGAGCTTGGGTTGCACCTGAGAGAAAGCAGCTGCCTCCATGTAAGAGCCAATACACACATAGGGATAAACAATTGCCTTGTCCACGAATTGTCTCAAACCCAAAGTCCATCGTTGTGCAACTGCGATTACTTGAAGGGATAAACCATCTTCATACCGTTTTTCATTCTCTCTCATTATTTTATGTTTAAAGAATATCTCCATCGTCTACAAAAATTTCAAAGGAATTATAATAATCCGAAAGTAATTATTTACAATAAATTAAAATCGTATGAAATAGTTACCGTCTGGAAATACTTGTCTAGTATCACATCAGCTCCATCGAGAATAATGTGCCAAAGGCGATACAAATTAATCACATCCATATTTTTAAATTTCTCAATGAACCTAGCTAAAAAGGGAACTGTTGTTACAAGAATTTGACAGCCGTTGTAGATTTGTGCCTGAAAATAATAACCAGTAAGAACCTCATGTTTGTAAAACACTAAAAGTTCTGAAATAATGTTCATTGAAAAGTTACCAATAAGGATTTCTCAGGCGTTCCATTCAATGCAGCTACTGCCTTAATGTGTGGGTACTGTATTAGGAATTCGTGACACAAAGAGGTAACATTAGCCACATCTATTGACGATGAACAGAGTATCAATGTTGTTGGTGTAATATCTTTGCCTTTGGGAAGCTGAAGAAGATTACGAAATTGAGTAACAATTATTTTACAATCACTTGTAAACATAAGAACTAAATTTTCAAATGTCTCAAATTACTGAATCGTAAATTAAAACTAGAAATATATTAGCAAACCTTGTCTTTAGTAGCTAAGCAACTGAGAATCGGTAGTAAATATCCGTAAGTTTTTCCAGAATCTGGGGGACTGACAGATATAACATCGAGACCTTTCTTCACAGCTGGCCACATGTAGCACTGAATTTTTTTCGGACGATTGATCTCTTGAGCCTCTAGTGCCTAAATTAATTTAGAAATATTGTTACTTTATGAAATCCATGAAATCTTATTAGCTTTAATTTTAATCAAAATGTTACTTTGTGAATATGAGCTGAAAACCTAGCATCCGTAATATTAACAATGAAATCGCACTTCTGAACGCTTCGAATCAGTATTTGTAGGTCGTACTTCTGATACATGTTTTTATGACTTCTTTTAGCTAAAGGGTCAATAACTTTGCCATTTCGTCTAAACAGGAAATATATTTATATAATATATTTGAAAGTTTTTGTTTGAGAATTTTTTAATTATTAATTAAATATTGACATACTTCTCTTCCTCAGTTTCTGTTCCTGTGTAAGTAGTCGAACAATTAAAATCATTAATGCTTTCAGACTTCGATTCAGACTTCGATTCAGTTAGAACAGATTCATTTAAGTCCTCATTGGTCATTATTAACAGGCTATCATTAATTTTTTTCACTGGGCTGTTTTCTGTGAAGTCCGGTTCATGAATCATTGCGAGAAGAGCTGCATATAAATATTATATACATATAATATTATTACTCATATTTTAATCTTGTGATTTATAATCTAAAAAGAGAAAATTATTTTCAAAGTACCTTTATTTAAATACACTGCGAATAAACTGAGGGTCAGAGCCTTGCTGAGAATTACTAATTCGTCTTCAATGATCAAGAAGAGTTCACCATACATTTTCCCATTCTCATCACGAGCTTTTGGCTCAAAATATATCTTCTGAGCTGCACATACTAACTCTTTCGTACACTGAATAGCTGATTCTGTCCATTCTTCGACGATACTAAAAAATGTCATATTACAAATTATTTAAGAAATAGAACTCTCAATACGGTATTTTAGACTTTACAGTCTTTCTCTTGTTTCCTGTTTTCCCCCTTTTTTTAAAAATTCAAATATTCCAGTGAAGCCTAGTATTTACAAAAAATTACATATGAAGTTAAAACATACGACACTATAGTTTTCTCTTTAGATTTGTTACTCTTGGCGATAGTAGCAGGAACCAAATCATTTAGTCCTATCGTGGTCGTTATATATTCTTCAGGCACAACATCCTTAGCAATTTTACGCAAATCGTTTTTCCTCAATTCTAAAGCAATGCCATAGTCTGGTAAGAAAACATTATATTTTGTTTTAGCATCGTTCATGCGACCCAAAATTCCCCGGCACCACCAAGCAGGAAGATCTTCGTTATTTATATTGAACACAACCACCGTCTGGAAACAAAAATGTAAATTTCAATAACGAAATTCGGTTTATTTTAAAGGTTTTTATTTGAAAATGATTGTATAAATTTCTGAACTTACATCTCCTAAATTAAGTATCTCATTAGGCTCTTTGTCAAAGTCGATGTACTTTCGAG
Organism: Synergus itoensis; assembly: GCA_904066005.1. Classification (NCBI taxonomy): domain Eukaryota; kingdom Metazoa; phylum Arthropoda; class Insecta; order Hymenoptera; family Cynipidae; genus Synergus; species Synergus itoensis. The sequence continues at coordinate 2,587,073 of CAJFCP010000076.1, read as the reverse complement.
CATAAAGCTGCAACTTTTTACTAATTGCATTTGCTCTCAAGGCATGATTTTCCAACTCATAGATTCTTATAAAATATGGATTGATGATATTTGTTACTTTTACAGCGACTGCACTGAAAGGTATTTTCGTGATATCCTCTGAAATATTAATTATTTAGTATAATATTAACTGAACAAAATGTTTGTAAAGATACAAAATTATTGTATTATAAAAAATATACCATATATTGCCGAATCCATTTCGATTATATCTGCTGCTTGTAAAAAAATAGATTTTCGATAATTATTGAACAAAAAATTTGTAAACTACATAGCTGCGAAGTCAGATTAACTTTTGTGCTCATTCAATGAAAACTTTATATATTAATCTTATTACATGACAATTAATTCGTCTTCACACAGGGAATCTTTGCCTTCCTTACACCAGTTTTGACGTAAGGAATTTGAAAATTATGGTAATTTGAAAAGTTATGATTGAAAAATCAATTTTTGAAAACTAAATCATAACTTTTTTAATTTTCAATGAAATATTGTCACCGCTATAAAACTTTCTTTGTGATGAAGCAAAATCGGTGACAAACAGATATATTAAAAGATATTAGATCAATATAATGAAATGAGTTTTGAGGTTAGCGTCTTTTAAAAAGAAATTCCTGAACACCTGTGAAAAAATCTTAGAAAATTATTAATAAAGAGAATTATAAAACTCATAAACTGAAAGCTGTTTTTACCTAAATCATTTAAACTTTAATTAGAACTCTTAAAACTCCATATTTGTTGCTTAACAACTTTGTTATTTCTTTTCAATTAATTTCATGACTTCAATTTCGGTTTTTTCAATGCAAGCGAACAAGAATAATTCTAAAAAAATTTGGTAAAATGATGATGAGTTTTGTAATTAAAAAAATTAAAATAATCCAGAAACTTGTTGGTTAGTAAAAATCCCACGTGCACAAACTCAAACCGATAAGAAATATTTTTTTTTTGTTTTACATATACATATATATATGTCTATATAAACTATACATATATATATATCACTCGACAGTGGCGTAGCTTACTCCAGCGGGGCCCTGTATCAAAATTTGTTGTGGGGCCCTTCTACACTTTTAATATTAAATTTTTAATTTTACAAATTTTCGCTAACACACTCGGGGGCCCCTGAAGCTCGAGGGCCCCGTATCATTGATACTCCATGGTTATTATAAAATGATTATTACATCACTGATATGTACTCCATTGATACTCCCGTATCATTGATACTCCATGAATACGGCTGATACGGCAATAGCTACGCCCCTGTCACTCGACCAATTTTGATTCGACTTCGACTGCACAGCCATTTTGTTTTAAACGATAAATTATAAATATCAGCCAATCAGAACGCAGTATTTGCGCGCCACTAAAATCAACATAATTTCCCCTAGAAGAGAAAATAAAAAAGTTATGGTGTCGTTCGCGTGTGTGTTTTTCTCGTTTTTTATATAGAAAGTAATCAGAAAATTTATGATAATGTCTCTTTTTAAAGCGCATGAGGTACTGGGAAAATTATACGCACAATATATGATTGCATTGCCGACGATAAATCTCTCCAAAACACAAAAGGTAACTAACCTACAAAATCGTCTTTTTAGGTTAACTTTTAGAAAAACATCTTATATAATTGAAAAAATGGTTTAAACGCTAAACTATCACTTTGTAAGATTCACAGATTAAAGTTCTTCGATTGATATTTATTAAACTTACTTTTAGAATTGCTGTCATGCATAAATTATGCAAAACTAAAACCTGGATGAAAATTCTTTTCTGCATTTATTTGTTATTTCTTTCTTTCAAGGAAATATAAATTTTATTTTTGTATTTATTTAAACCTTATGACTTGATTGTCTTTTCACCAATAAAAGGATTTTCATAGATGTGCAACTTTCATAGGTTTTAGTTAGAAATAGTTCATTCGATATTGTTTTTAATAAACTGATCGTTTTTTCCCTTTATAGCTTTGTGTATGTAGTTTCAATTGAATAACAATAAATCCCGATTCTTTATTTTCTTTGTTTTTATGACTGTTATGATTGTCGAAAAAAGCGATTTGGTTATATTATTTTTGGCCAAACATTAATTATAGATACCTTCTTTTTTTTAGGTATTAATTATTTGCTTCACTGGTGGAACGTTATTACTGGGCAGCTTAGCACAATTTTTGAAAAGGAGAAGACGACATCCTTTACCATCTTCACGCAGAAGTATCAGAGATGCTCGACAGAGATTTATCAATTCAAAAACTTCTAATTTTGGTGAGTTTAATTCCTTTGTCTGTAATTAAAATCAATGCACATCGTTTTATATTTGATCTAATTCTTCTTTCGTTTTCAGATGCAGTTTCTCAAGTTTCGTGGGCAAGAAGAAGTGAAGCGAGTACTCGAAGTCATATAAGTGATAGAGCATCTCTTGTTTCTTCGATACCAGGTGGACCAGATGGAGATGTTAGACTCACTCCACAACAGTATGGTGTTCTTGGTGAGTTATTTATGATTAGTTAAGATCATGTGGTAATTACCATATTAGAAAGAACCGTTTGGGCAATTTATTTTCAGTTGATTCTGCATCAGGCTTCACAGTCTTTCCCCTATTTCTATTTTTTTCCAATTTCCAAGCAATTAATTTTTTTTTTAATTGAAAAGTTAAATATTTAGTTGAAAATTCATCTCGAGTTAAATTCAACTTTGATTAAAATTTGAATTTTTTTGTATTTACAAGAAAATGTACAAATGGCGAGGGTTAAAGAGTACTGAAACAAGATGAAAAGAGTTCTTTTCTGTTTGAAAAAGCAAAGAGTGCTATTGCAATATTTATTTTCATCTTTGTATTTATATTACAGAATTGTAGAGATGCTTTGGGTACATTTTGTGAACAATATTAATATCTCCTTCGCTAAAGCTGCAAAGTGAATTCGCTTTTTTTCTTGTTCAGAGGTAGTTTTCACATTTTCATTGCTACAGTTTACTGAAAAGTATTCATCCATATTGACCAGAAGAAACGAATTATCATAAAGAATGATCGAATAATTTAATTCACATACCTAAAATGATATGAAAAATACTTAGAAACCTTACTCCTATTAATACATTGGTCATCCTTCACCTCACAAGATATCGTAAATTTGATGATCAGCTTTGCTTTTCATACAAGCCAAACGTTGATATAAAGCTGCAATGTCTTTTCGTAAGGCATCACGTAGTAATTTAACGATAAAGTGCTAAATATGGAATGTATTCTTATTTCTTCATAAACTTAATATAAATTAATTTTAACGCAATATAAACTCCCACTGCTCTCGAGGAAGTAAAAACTCAATACATATTTGTAAGAGTGAAACGTAATAAGAATTATAAACTTAAATTCTACACTCTTGTGTGAAAACGATAAATCATTAAATAATTATATAGTAACAATTTAATACACCTATCAAGACTTTTCAGTCACATTGTATATACATATCAGTGTCTTCAATTATCTTCTTTTTATTCGCCAATTTCTAAAGTAACACACCGCGTTGCAATCTTTTTGAGCTATCAAAATCGCTAGCGTCGACACTGCTACTCTAGAAATTCACAAGCCCTACAGCTCTACAAGTCTCTTACAAGCTACTCTTACAAACCTTACAAACTTCTAAAATTATACTGCAATCTCAAAAATATAGCATAGCTATAATAGTTCACAATTCTTTCTTATATTCGGCGTTCGCTCTTCTCCGCCAAAAGAAATACTCTGTATTGCTCTCTTGTCAAGAAAAACAATACTCGAAATAGTTGTAGCTTTTGTGCTTTTAGGCTCCCTTCAAGGAAGGCATTTACAGGGCATTTTGGTTCTCGAGGAATCTTTTCTAGGTGGGAGGACTTACAAGTTACAATACAATCGACGAAGGCATAATACAGCCAACTCGTAGGTAGTACAAGACGGAATGTAACGATTACTCTCACAAGGATGTTGGATCCAACTTGTAATCTCAAAATTCAATTTCTTCATTTTACTAAAGCAATTTTAAACTTATAATTTTTTTTCGTTCTCTAGCGGTACAAAGCGAAAGAATATGTAATTTTAATACTTTTTGAGTAAAATGAAGATTGTATTCTGAGGGTAATTTTGAATTCCTCGTTCAACGCAAAAAGTATTAAAAATAAACATTTTTTCGCTCTATAGGCACATTTCTATTTTAAAACAGAATACATCTATAGAGCGAAAATATATCCACTTCCAATAATTGTTGAGTAAAATGACGAATTTAATTTTGTGGATAGAACTTAAATCCAACACCCTTAATTACTTTTTATCTTTATCTCGGCTGCGATAGCTTGTACTTAATACTCTGTGAGACTAGCTCATTGTCATTTATAGATCTTTTATATCTGACTACGCTAAGTGTACAACGTATATACTTTTTTTTAATATCAAGGATTTTTTTATCTGAAAGGCAAGCATATGTTGGTACCAGGGCCAATCCGGTACCTAGCAACATAGCCAAAGAGTTTGTCATTTGAATTGCACCCGTTATAGATGAAGGTACGGCGACAATTATTATATCTTCTATATAGATTCCTTTTTTTTCTCATCGACAATACTCTACGACGCTAGTCTATTGTAATTTATGCGTTCTAGTTGGTAAGCCGGATATTGGTTCTTCACGTGATTCTGATGAAAGCCATCACGAGAGACATCACGATTGTTAACAAACTCGGTACAAAAGACGCCGCAAAATTCTCGCCATCAATTTTATTCTTCCACGAAAGAGTTCCTCCATCGTCGTTCTGCATGTTCGATCCGTCAGATTTTCTCGGCGGTGTAATCATATTTTCGTCCACTGTTTCCTCGTTGGGACCTTCCAGTTGCGAAACTTCTTTCGTTAACAAAATAGGCTCCGGAGCTCTCGTTGTCGTTGTCGTGGTTGTTGTTGTAGTTGTTGTTGTTGTTGTAGGAGGTGGCACAGTTGTAGGTACTAAACTATTGTTGTGTAGGAAGAAAACTGGACTGAATTTGGGCCTGACGTCTCTCATCGTTTCCTCTTGTCGAAATCCGCTTATCGTACGATCCTTTGTTCTTTGATCATCGTAAACGGCGACTAGATTCGCCGAATATGATGTCTCCATGTCTGTGTAATTCGCGACTAGAGTCACGTTCACGGCTGTTCCAGGTTCGAGTGGATATTCAACTCTGTAAAGACAAAATTCCAAATTCAAATTCATTCTTCTAATTTTGCGAAAAGTGCGTTCGGAATCCGGTAAGAAGGCTTGAATTAAAAAGTACTGGAGTGCAAGAGAAAGATTTTTGTGAATACTTTTAATTTTAAGTTTGCACTTTTCGTTATTTTTATTTACTGTATTTCGAATGATTATGTAAAAAAACTTTTAAGAACACATATTAGTTATTTTACATTGTCAGGAGTGATTTCTACTCATATAGTTGGGGTGGAAAATAATTAAAAAAATTTTTATCACAATTTCTGATTGAAAGTTGATTTTTTTTCGTTGAAAATTAAACTATGTCGAGTAAAATAGAACCCTTAATTCAAGCTTCTTACCGAGAACTTATTTAGGGTTTTGTTATATTTACGTGTAATCAACGACTATTTCTTTCCGCTCTGAAATTCCCCAGACAATGTCAGGCAACTTAGTTTTATTTTGAAGAGTTATTGATGTATTGAGGCCTTTGAGAATAGCATGACCCTGACCCCAGTACTGGGTATAATTGTACGAATACGAAAAGACTTCCGCCATGATTCCAGCTTGAGAGCCTGTATTTCTCATTGTCGCTGTTCCCAGAACTTTCGGTGTGCGTTTTTTTTCTCTTATCTTGTTGGCGTAGAGTTTGACGTTATTTAACTCGTAACGAATGGGCTCTGCTTCCACGAGAACTTGACCTTCTTCTGCAGATCCTTCTGTCCCATCCTGAAAAAAATGTGAATGTTTTTTTAAAAAATTCAAACTTGAGCAATATGAGAAATACAGTGAAACTACCAGCTTCCACTGCAGTTATAAAGAGAAATTAAAAATACTTACACTTTTGATGTAGGTAATTTTGCCAAGACCATCTTTAGTGTTGAGAGTTCCAATATAATGCGTTTGTGCTAAAGAATCTTCATTTTCTTCTACAGCCATATGTCGGGCGACGAAGTAATTTTCAGAGCTAGAAGGTGAAACAGCACCCGCTGGAATAGTCTTGTACTTGTTCCAGTTAACCCAACTCACACGGGATGCACTCTCAATATTTTCAAGAAGATCATACTTTTCGTAGGATTTCACACTACTGAGAGAAGTGACCAAACAACGTTTTTCTCCTTCTTTCAAACCACCCGTCACCCAAATTCCATTGTGCAGAGCTCTGCAGATGAATATTGGTGTTTTCGCATCTGCTGCAAAAAAAATAGAGTTATTAGGTATTAAAGCTTTCCCAATTACCCTGCTTTTCCCCTTTTTTGAAGATTTCCTCTTCTTTACCCTGTTTTCAACAAAATTCGCCTTTTTTTCTCGTTTTTCACATTAAGGGCGCGTTGGACCCAAATGAAAAGCTCAAAATTCCATTCTCCATTTTACTCAATATTTTTTCGCTCTGTAGCACTAATCTTTTTTCAAATATAAGACTGCATACAAAGCGAATAATTATTCAATTTCGATACTTTTTGCATAAAACGAGGAATTCGAAATCTAACTTCAAAATTGAATATTTTCATTTTATTTAAAAAATATTTGAATTAGATATTCTCTTAATTAGATATTCTCGCTCCGTACACCTAATTCTAGTTAAAAATTGATCAATTCTACAGAAGGAAAAAATTCCAAATTCAATATTTGTTGAGTAAAATGAAGAAATCGAATTTTTAATATAGAACTTGGCGGACACCCAGGGCGGATCAATAAAATCCTGTAAGAAAATTTAATTACTTTTGCTTAACCGGTGGTTGAAAAATCAATTAATAATAAATCAATTAATAATTCTTAATAAGCTTAAAGCCAAAATGGAATCGTCTTAGATCTTCTAAACCTGATATTTGAGAAGATATTCTGTTTCCTCAAGCAGATCATATTCTGAGAGCAGAAGGTGGAACGTCCAGCGACTCGGGGCTTCGTGGAAAATTTTACTTGTTAGCTTCTTAATGTAGTGGGAACTTGGCAGTATTTTTACTCTTTATTTTTATTTATTCAATGTATACCAACCTGATACTTCTTTTACGACTTCAAAGCCGCCAATAATAATTTCATTGGAAGCACTGTAGTGAGAGTGTGGCAACCAATTTAAGGTAGTCGACGTAATCAGTTGATAACTGGACTTTATGTGAACAGGGCTATTTGCTGTCACGGACAGCAGAAGAACGGAGAGCACTAATGCTAGTGCATGTCGGACATGTCTTGCCATCTGTAATGATAAAATAAGTGTCATTAGTTAAAAATAATAGCTTTTTTCGTTAGTAAAAAACACAGCTTCTGGGATCATTGTTCAATTTCAGAATCATTAGAATTATATGGAACTGGCCTCACTCTCACGACTGGTGATTGAACCTTGAACTTGTGCAGTATTACGGAATTTAAAGTAATTTTAATTGAAAGTAATTATCCGGCGCTCGATAATGATGCGGAAATTTGTAACGCGATAGGTAAAAGACGACAACCGCAAGGATCGTTTAACACGTTTTTGCACTTGCCTCTTTTTCCTCTTTGCGTAACAATTCATTTACTCGTAAATTTACGATTTAAAAATAGCTCTCGCATATCAAATATTTAGTTGAAAATTCATTGTTCCGGTTGAAAACTGAAGTTTCAACAACAATTTTCTTACAATTAGTTGGAAGTTTTTTGATTGAAAATTGATCAATTGATTGATTCACAATCCAACTTCAAAATTAAGTCGTTTCATTTATCGTTTCATTTAGTTAAAGAAAAAAAAAATTAATTACATATACAGGGTGGCCACATGTCAGGGAAGTCAGGGGAGATTCTTTGGGTTTTCTAATGATTTCAACAGATTTTCAATAATTTTAAGAGCTTTGTATAATATTTAAAAGATTTAGTGGAATTCTAAAGGACTTCATGAAATTTTAAGAGATTTTTAAGAAAGTTTAGGGAATTCAAAAAATTTTAAGAAATTTTAAAGTTCCTTGTAGAATTTTGCAGGATTTCATGAGATTTTTATGATTTTTATAAGATTTTGTGGAATTTGACAAAATGTTAAGAGTTTTTTACGTATTTTAAAGGATTTCAAAGTATTTCATGGAATTATAAAGGATATTAAGAAACTTGGAGGAGTTTTAGAAATTTGAAGGGATTCTAAATACTCTCGTGGAATTTTGAAGGATTTTAAAAGGCTTGTGGGAATTTAAAGAAATTTTGACTTTTTTAAAGTGATTTTAAGGGATTTGATTGAAATTTTAAAGAATCTCACAAGATTTTTATGATTTATAAAAGGTTTTGTAGAATTTTATGAAATTTCAAGAGGTTTTCAAGAATTTTAAGAGATCTTTTCGTATTTTAAGAGATTTTAAAGTTTTTCGTGTAATTGTAAAGAATTTTAAGAAGCTTGTAAGAATTTAAAGAAATTTTGATATTTTTAAAATGATTTTAAGGAATTTCAAAAGATTTCAGAAAATTTTAAGGAATTTCAATAAGTTTTTAATAATTTTAAGAGATATTAAAGTTCCTCGTAGAATTTTGAAACATTTCAAGAGATTTTTCAAAGATTTCGTGGAATTTTGAAAGATTGTAGGAAATTTTAAGAGATTTTTTGGAATATTAAAAGATTTTGAAGTTTTTTGAGGAATTTAAAGGACTTGAAATGATTTTGAGGAATTTTACAACAATTAGTAAAAATTTAAGGGTTTTCATGAAATATTAACAAATTTGAAGGGATTTCGTCGAAATTTAAGATACATATAGATAGATATAGATTGTTCGTAAATTTAAAAGATTTTTACGAATTTTAAGTATTTTGAAGTGATTTCAAAAGATTTAAAGTGATATACGAAATTTTAAAAAAATTTTAATAGTATTTTTACCGAAAATTCGTTCGCATTTTTAATACCTTTCCATCAGGGAAATTTGTCTAAAAGTCAGGGAAATGAAAAAATTGAATCTTGTGGTCACCCTGATATAACATTTGTTATAAATTGAATTTTGAGATTAAAACTGGAATTCAGCGCCCGTAAACTAAATACTTTAGAAACTCAAAGGAAGAAATTTTTATCTTAATGAGATTAACACCCGACACGAGGTAGTTGATGACTCGGCTTAGAAGATAATACTGTATCTGTTTACAGACCGCAACTCGCAATGCATTTTCAACATTAATTGAGATCGAGATTATCTATAAAAGTAACTGGATCTCCTTCTTTAAAACACTCTCGCGCTTGCACTTCCGCTAGAGAAGGTAGCAATTAAGAGTCTCATGAAATATAAAAAAAGTCCCTCGGAATAATTATTGCACTCAATCTAAAAGCAATCAAGCACTAATCAATTTTATTCAACTCGTAATTATTAGAGCAACATTGAAGAATCCCATCCAGTTTATTTGCGAACGCAATTCATCTCGAATAACTGTAAATCAGTTTTTGTGAAGTCATTTCCAACTTTGTACGGTTAACTCGATCTTATTACGTGACCCGATTCATGGGTTGAACTTGAAATACGAAAATAACGGCGCAAGTTGTTGTTTTACTAAGAATTACACTGAATTCAGTTCTTCTAGAGTCACTTGTACTTTCGATTAAATCGCGTGTTCAATTAAAATGTGAGTACACAATACACACACTGTAAAAAATGATGAACCAAATTTTATGCAATAATGCCTTCAGCGTTCGTTTGAAAATTAATTTTGTGGTTAAATATTTACCTTTCTGATTGAAAATTGATTTTTTTTTATTGTAAATTGAAATATTCTCTTGAAAATTCAAGTACATATTAAAAATATTCAAAAAAAACTTGAAACAAAATGTTTCAACTTAGTATAATATATATTTTCAATATAGTATCTGTATTAATTCTATTAAAACTAATTTATTCCCCTATTATTGCCCTATTTTCGTAAGAAAAATCACGCTATTTACCCAGTTTTGAAGCCCGTGAGTATAATTTCGCGTGACAAATGGATTCATTAACATATCTTTAAATGCAGTCCAATTTTTTAAAACACCTAGAATTTTTATACGGCTGTTTCTATTTCAGTAACAAATTACACGTGGAAGTAATTTTAGGAAATAACTCAAACTTTGTTTTCTTCCTTATACGCCTTTTTTCCTTATATTCGCCCTTATGCATGACAAAGACATTGACCTCTACTTCGCCAAACGATTTTTCAGTCTCGTGCTGCAGTTATCAAGTTCTTTTATTTTATTAGACTATATATTAATGTTTCCTCTTTTTGCCGAGGCGGTCGATTGTCGAGAGGTTTTTTTTCGCAAAGCCATTTTGGCACTGATTTAAACGCCTGATACGGACTTCTGGCAGCGATTTTCATACTGTTGATCGTCGTGCATCGTTTCCTTGGTGTCGATGTTCCCTGGAGTTGCTAATATCGCGTTCGTGTACCTTGCAAAAGTGAGTTTTGTGATCCGGAACGATTTTACCGCAAGGCCGTCACGACTCATAGCATCGTTTGCACAGCCAGTTACTTCTCGGTATCACGGAAGGATGCCTACTTTTGATCGCCATAACGGCGTGTGTGGCATATCCGTTTCCGCAAGGCTTGTCAGGAAAATTCGGAGAAAATCTGATACTTTAAATGCTTTTCTCACTTCACGTAATGACGAATTTTTCGGAATTTTTTGCTGCTCAGTTGCATCTATTATTAGCCTGCAAGTTTCCGGTTGGTATTTCATAATTAAACGGAAGTGGCCATTGTTCGTTTAGTTGAAAGTTAAACTATTTTCTTTTTGAAAATTAAACCCTTCAGTTGAAAATTCATCTTTTTTGACTGAAAACTCAAATATTTAGTTAAAAATTGGTCTGATCCTTTAAATGAAACGCTTTTTTCGACAATTTTTTCAGAATTCTTATGCTGGCTAGCTGCATCTATTATTAGCCCTGCAAATTTCCTGCAGGTATTTGATAATTACCCGGAAGTGTCCATTGTTTGTTTCCTATTGTAAATTCGCGACACCCCAGTTATAGGAAACAGTCGTTAAAAAAGTGTTATCCTTTCGTTGAACTTGGTTTGTGGAGGATGTGTCTGAACGCTTGAATGAACATGATGAATATCAACATATCAATTTCAATCATCAACTCGAATGAAAGAATCTCAACTCAAAGAAAGATCTAGTTCACCCACTTAATTGCAACTCGGTATAGTCAATCATTTCCATTAATTAAATCGTTAATCACCTCTTTAGAAACCTGTTTACACATTTCCGAGAACTCTGAGTTTACGAAAAATTAATGTTTACCGACATTTTTTATGAGGAAGTAAAATACTAAAGGTATTGCAGCGAGGACAAAATGAAACGTGACAAGTACTTAAATAACGAAGTGCTCTTCCAACCGGTTTACAATCTTTATCGAGCACTAGTTTATTTTTCATGTTTATGCATAAATTTTCTTTGTTTCTCTCGAGTATTTTTAGTCTGAGTCCAGTATCACGATTGTAAAAAAACCTGTTCAAATATATGTATGCTGAAATCATCAAGACCTGTCTTACGTCATCCTTATTTTAGGTGATGTACGTGTTTTTGCAGTTTACGTAATTACAGGCTTCACTGTTTTTTCCCTGTTTATCTATTTTTTCACTTTTTTTCTTCAGCTGAGAAATCAATTCAACAAAATAGTTGAATTTTCTTATGATTCGCTGGAAAGACTTAGGTATCAAAAATCTGCAGATGCAAGTCTCGAAAATTGAACAAATACGGGTCATATCTCTCTTATTTCGAGAAAAGGGTATTTAATTTCACTTTCTTATAAATCGAAGCAGATTGAATTGTCATCCTTTCTTATTGAAAACCCGCAATCGTAAAAAAGGGTCCGACGCAAAAAACACTTCCTCCCAAAAGAAAAAAACTTTCTCCCAAAGAAAGAGGTACATCAAAGTTTATCAGCTCTCAGAAAATCGATTCATCCTTTTAAAAATAGCAGAGACTCGAGAAGTATATAAAAATATGATGACTAATTGAATGAAAACAAACGCTCGACAATGGAAAACATTTAGACCCGGAAAATTATCTTAAGGCTTGTTAGTTTAATGAATAAAGATGAATGCTCGGAGTACACTTCATGCGCGTCTAGACGGTCACTAATCGAGTAAATGTGCACGAACCTCTCGTGTCGCAATAAACGGAATAAGCCTTCCACTGATTTCACCCTGAAATCAATATTACGATCTTCCCCCTCTGGAGTTTAATCTTGAAAGTCATTTAGTCATTCAAGCATTAAGTTATACATGCATTAAGTTATACATGCATTAAGTTTTCAGAATTCTCTAAGTCTGATGACTTAGAGAATTTTTTATTTCAAGATTTAAACTAGCTAGCTTTAAAGTATCGTGTTCTCTGGATTATCCGTGGTCTCAGAAGCATGAACGTGACCGTCCCTAATGAGAGTGCGAACCACTTGAACGAACTCGTGCATTTTTTCCTCTTTTTAAATTCCTGTCCCTTTCGAGCTGGAAAATATTCCAGCTCCTACATCATCAACTCGAATAAATCGGGCTTTATAAATTCCTTCGTTCTTTTCCTGCTAAACGTTGAGTTTTCATAAGGTTGAGCTATCATGAGTTTTCATTTAGTTGCAGAAAGCCAACTTTTTTCCGTGAAATTGAAGATAAAAAGTTCAGTACTAATTTGTCAGTTTCATCCTCGGTTTCATCGATTGATCTCACTTTCGCTGTTCACTATCTAGCGGAAGTTGAGGTGGATCGAAGGAAAAGGTTGAACCGAGAAAGGGTACAAACAGTTCCGCTTTATTTCAGACTGTAGGTGGTACTTCTCCTCGGGAAGAATCGATGAGGGAAGTAGGCCATTTCCTCTCTATCCTTTCTCCCTTTGAGACCGCGACGCTCTGTCGGATTGTCCTTGTAGACTGTAGAGTGTAGACTGTAGAGTGTAGAGCATTATGTAGTTCCTAGCGAGATTACTCTCAATTAAGAAAATTCCAGGCGACGAGATCGTAAAAGCTTATGACAGTGAAGGTCAGTAGGGCATGTCTCTCTAGAAAAGTGCAAACGCAATGAAGCGAAATTGCAAGATGTTTTCAGATAATTGTATGAAAAAATTCTCCGAGTCGTGGAAGAAATAAAGACGAAGGTTTTGAAAAATCGTATCAGTTTAATAACCTACGTGGCATTTGAGAAACCAGTTCTAATTAATTTCAATATGCTGAAGGTTTACGCAAGTTTAAATTAAATGAGCAGGGCCCATCGGTTTTAATGAAACCACTTACAATTATATGACACGTAATTTACTTGTCGGCAGACCAAAGAAATCAATTAGCTAATGGGATTTCCCGGACTTTGCTATCACTTCAGTAATAAAATCATAATTTTTAAAAAAAGGTGCTAATGTTCTATGTCATTTTGGAAATTACGTTATTTTAGTACTTGAAGACTTAACTTTCTTTCTCTTTGAAAATTATGACTGAAAAGTTCTGAGCATTCAAATGAACGATTCTTTGTATTGATTGTTTTTAAACTAGAAACAGTTTCATATTGATTCCTTTGTATTGGAAATAATTCTGTATCAGAGTGACCACATGTCAGGGAAGTCAGGGAAATATTAGGGAAATGCGAGTAGTTGTCAAGGAAAATGGAAATTGATATTTATGTTAACAATGATACTTTATAATTTATTTAAGAGATTTTAGAAAAATCCCAAGGATTTCGAAGGATTATAAAGAACTGCCAGGCATTCTTTGAAATTCTTTGGGTTTCTAATGATTTCAAGAGATTTGTATAATTTTTAAAAGATTTAGTGGAATTTTAAAGGACTTCATGAAATTTTAAGAAATTTTTAAGAAATTTTAAGGGATTATAAATATTCTTGTGGAATTTTAAAGGTTTTTAAATAGCTTGTAAGAATTTGAATAAGTTTTGATTTTCTTAAAGTGATTTTAAGGGATTTAATTGAAATTTTTATGGGATTTCAAGAGGTTTTCAAGAATTTTAAGAAGCTTGTGAAAATTTAAAGAAATTTTGACATTATTTGATATTTTATAGGACTTTAAATATTATAGTTAAATTTTAAGGAATTTAAAGATGTTTCTAGGATGTTTAAAAGATTTCAGCGAATTTTAAAAGATATTAAAGTTTCTCGTGGAATTTTGAAGGATTGTAGGAAATTTTAAGAGATTTTTTGAAATATTAAAAGATTTTGAAGTTTTTTTTTTTGAAGAATTTAAAGGATCTGAAATGATTTTGAAGAATTTTAAAACAATTAGTGAAGATTTAACGGTTTTTATGAAATATTAACAAATTTGAAGGGATTTCGTCGAATTTTAAGATGTTTCTGGGAATTTTCAATAAATTTTAATCGATTTCCAAGTTTGTCTTGAATTTTAGAAATTTATACGAATTTTAAGTAGTGTGACGTGATTTCAAAAGATTTCAAGTGATATACGTAATTTTTGAAAAATTTCCATAGTATTTTTACTGAAAATTCGTTCGCATTTTTAATACTTTTCTGAAATTTGTCTGAAAGTCAGGGAAATATCAGGGAAATGAAAAAAATTGAATCTTGTGGTCACCCTATACACGAAGGAAACTTGTAATTGTTATTTTTAATTGAAAGAATATTTCATTGAAAATTTATCTTCTAAAGAACAAAGCGTTTCAAATGAAAGCTAATTCAGTATCTGTGTTAATTTTATCGAAAATATTTCATGCCTACATATGAAATCCTATACTATGCCCCCACTTTTGTGAAAAAATTAGCTTATTTTCCCAGTTTTGAGAGCATATTTTGTGCTGTGAAGCTTGCAATTCTCTTTTGTCGTGGCGTCCTAGTTCTCATATGTCAGAGAAGAATGCCAGCGCAGCTCTCAGGATCTTCTCGGTCACGTAGCGCAAAACGTCATTCATATTGGCATGCCGTACGAGAAAGTCCTCAACAGATAGGCCATGCCCTCGGTGCAGCATATCAAATGAGGGTTGTATCGATTTTCGTCGCTTGCACTGTCAGCGTACAGCGTTACCATGATAACCCCCTGCAGCAGCCTTAAATCGAGAAGTACTTTCGTATTGTGGTCACGCTTCCTGGCACGCATGTGCGCGACCAAGTTTACGTGAAAGGATACGCAATACGCACGCATCTCGAGTAAAACAATTGTTTTCCTTCCTTTCGCTCGTCGTTTGCTCGGATTTTAAATATTTAAAGAGGAGGCGAGAGAGAATGAGAGAAGGGTACTTCGCCTTGATTACTTCGGGACTTCGTGGCCATAAAAAACTCTTTGAGCCAACTTCCCTCTCATATCTCATATCCCACACACTCAATTCTTAGCACGTGTTTAAACACGAATAACACGCTTTTTTTTCAAGTTTGCGCTCAATTTTATTTCACACATGTTCCATCTGAATCAATAGGGTCTATCTTTAACTTTCGTGGAAGAATTTATTATCGATTTGTGACAAATTTCAGCTGCATTGTTAAAAATTTCCGTTATAATTTATCGATAAATGTAACCGTAATGTTGTAATGTTTATTGTCAAAAAGTCATGGAATTTTACAATTCATTTTTCTTTAGAATTTTTCTTTTTGAGTATAAAGATTGTGAATTGATATGTCCTCACTGAAGGGACAATATGCATCGGAGATTTTATGAGACCTCTACAATTTGCACTGATGATGATATCATAATAGTATCCCGCTGATAGCTGAAAATTGAGCTTTAGGAATTCAAGTGCAGTTCCCGTATTGACAGTTTTCATTAGCTTACGTCACGTCCTCTGACTCCTCAATTTAAGTTAAAGTCCCTTAAATTCTATGATTCATGTGAACTAATTCGTATGTTTGTATCATCAACCTGTTTTGAAACAGTGACTCAGATTTTATTTCGGATCCCTGGGATTAAAGGCAATTATATTGGATACGTAACCGACTCGCGTTTATTATAGGTGGTAATGACCGCGACGTGAAAAGAATAATTTGCTTGACCGCGAAGAACCCATAGTGAGAGAATAACGTAACTGAGACAGATGATAGAACTTAACCTTGCCAATTACCCTTTCATCTGAGAAGTAAAGAAATGCAATGCTTCCGACCTAGTACGCGCGTTTATTGTACTATGTACGCACTCAAGAATCGTAAGGTTCTTTTATCGGTTATCCCAAGAAATGCAGTTAACATAGATATATCTTTTTATTATGTAAGGCTCGTATCTCCTTCACCGCACGCGATTAATTCTCACATGGATTTATATACACATACTCACAGACTTACACAGAGAATACTTTTACAAAGTACTTCTTACAACTCGTTTGCCGAGTTTTATTGATTCTATGATGTACTGATTTATTCCTCCATTAGAAGTACACTTCGTACATTTCCCAGCTGAAAATAAGTCATCATCTCTACAATAAGAATTGACTAATTAAAATTAGTCTAGAAGTAACTTATCGAATTTTTGGTATTTTTACTTAATTACTCTCTTTATACACTTTTTTAAAGCCTTTTTTCCCCTATTTTTCAGAAAATTCCCCTTTTTCTCATTTCCCACTCAAGTGCGAAATGAATCAATAAAATCCCTGAAGAAGTTCCAACTATTCCCCTAAAATTCGTTCCCCTAATGATCCTCCATTTTTGTGAAAAGATCACCCTATTTCCCCTGTTTTGCGAGTATTTCGTGCTGTGAAGTCTGTAAATTATTAAATCAATAATTACAAAACTAGCTTTGCCAATAATCAGTTTGCAGCGTAAGCAAATTGTAGAGTTCGGAATGCGGTCAACAAATGTCAACTCGGCAATTTCGCAAAATAGAATTTTTTTGCGGCATATGTATACACATGCTTGATATTCAGACCTTGGATTTTATATAGAAGATTCGTTCAGTGTCTTACGATTTAGATCTGTTCTAGACTTGATTTACCTAGAAGATGAATTAAACATCGGATTGAAAGATTTCGTTATATACAGCAGACAATGTGTGATTCCTACTTCGATTAGGGGAGACACCATACTATACACATTCGTATACTTTATACTTATATGTATACTATATCGCTTATACTGAATACAATGAATTATAGGATGTATAGGGTGGACTACCTGCCAGTATTGTGTTGAAAAGATGTGCTGTGAATGGACCGCCTCTGGCTCTATTCTAAAGTTTTTGCCTCTATTCTAAAGTTTTTGGCTCTATTCTAAAGTTTTTAACAGCGTCATTCGCCGAATGAAATTGAAAATTTACGAGAAAAGTCGCAGTAGCGATTGACCAAGGATACAAGTTTTATTACGAATCGGACGAATAGTTCTCGAAGTCGATTTTTATCCGAATATTGATCATATGCTATTGAAAATTTAGTTTGGGAGCAGCTTAGAAAAGCGAGCACAAAAGTATCGCGATGGAATAATAGATTATTTAAACAAAAACGTCCTTCGGACAAATTTTAGGCTTTCGAGAGGCTAAAGTGGTTTGAAACTTAGAATACGGAGAAATCTTGTTTCTGAGATAACATTTCATATTTTTTCTCGGACTTTTCTTGTAGTTGGCATAACCGTCACTTTATAATGTCGCGACTTTATACTGGCGTAACATTTACCCTACATAAGAGTTACTTTATGTGTCCAGCTTATACATATACATATATCTGGTTGTTCCATTAGCTAGGTAAATGGGTTTTAGCAGCATTTGTTGCAGCCCCGACGGCGAAGCAATTTCTCTTAAACCACGCGGAAGGATAAACTTGGGAATTAGAATTACATCATCTTAGAATCTTGTCATGCAATTTAAAAATTAATAGAACAAAAACACAAATTAATAAAACGAAAACAAATTAATAGAACAAAAAATAAATCTGAATTTATCAGTTTAATCTGCAACATAATGATCCAGTAATGTAGCAGTCTTTTGTGTCTAAATGTTGATACCGCTTTTCGTATCAAATGAACACCGTTACAGATCAAAACGATAACTTTAGATTTTCTCTCGAGTGAAAACAGTCTCTTCATCTAAAGTATTTTTCTCATCTCATTCAACATAAGTGTCTGTGGCGCCTCGTACTCTTTTGAAAAGGCGGCTTGGAAAGTCGAATGACGCGGCAATTGCAGCGTGGAAATCAGAGCGTATGGTTTAAAAGTCGGGCTATAACTTGGTGATAATGATGTCACATTTATTAAGCTTATCGGGGTCGATTCATATACCGAATGGGGATCTATTACTTAATAAGCAACATGTGCAACTGTGCACTGATGGCGCATCAAGTGCGCCGCTATAATCTTGCTGATTGCACCTGTGTTGCAGATCATCTATGTACAATGTATACAACAATTATACATATACATATAGAATAACGATAAGATAACAGATTTCAGGAGAACATGTTCACGTACATGTTTGTATTCATATAATAAACTGCCTGATCATAGCATTATAAAAGATATTGCTGTTCTATACGAAATTTCACATGCTTATAAATATCCCTAATTTCAATACGTATATTATTCATAATATAGACGTATGTTTTTGTTAATGACGATTATTTTCTTTCGATTATTCTTTTTCGTGCACACGTGTTAATGAAGCAATATTTATTACCAAGGTCACTTTCGACAGTTTCCGCACTCGGGGAATCTGCCGGGGTCACGTGATCGGTTTCATTTAAATTGATCAACCTTGATACTCGAGTCATATGGATGTAGTGAACAAGACCAGTTTCATTTTTTTAGCATTGCCACGGCCCAGAGTGAATTAATCACTCGGCAAAACATAACTGTACTTCAGATTGTTATTCCGCTTGAAATCTTCATCTCGATGCGGTCTAAAATTTAATTTCATAGCCGTACCGTTAAAGACCCACTTGAGGCCCGCAAAAAAGTTGATAATCGGATGCTACCGTAAACAATCCTTTAAAATTCAACAAAATCCTTTAAAATTCAACAAAATCTCTTGAAATCGATGCAAACAACTATTAACGGACGGACGGAGTGTATTATAAGGCCAACGTACTTTTTATATAAAAAAAATAAAAAATATCAATTAATAGAGTCCCGGTCACATGAAATCATCATCCGGTCCATCATAGAAAATCTTGAGATGTTAATTTGAATAGAGGCATACGATTCGAGTTCAGAGAACCGAAGAAATAGATAACGAGGCAATATCTGCTAGCTTGTGATTTATGTCAAGTTGTTTCGATTCAAACATTATTTGACCTTCGTTTATGGGATCGCGAGAACAAAGAAATATTTCTCTGAATACAATTATGTAACGAGAGTCTTCTTGTGCAGAATAAGCAAGATAACGGGAATTTTCTGAATGGTCCTGGAGCACATCAGTGCACACGCATTTATCATACCGGAATATTATTCGTAGGATATTCATACTGTTTTCTGCATCATTTTTGGAGATGTAGGAAGGCATTGGCCTTTAGAATCGACCTTTTGGGCAGGTATACGCACTGCTGAGGGGCAAACTGTAACACACTACCGCAAATAACAGCCGGAATTAGTGGGGGAACTGATGTTACCTGAGGGAGATTCTTTTTTCATCTTTTCATCTCCGAACAACGTACCCTGTCGCTGTTTTCCTCACGCGTCCCCATGGCACGATTCTTATTGTTGCTTTTTATGTTTCTGGAATTTCGCGCTCAACAAATGTCACAAAGCGTCCTGGGAGTTTTGAAGTAATGCTATCCTGAGAACATTTCACATATCCTGAGATATGTGAAATCGTGAGGGAAATTGATAAAATAAATTGATCATTTATCGGCTTTGTTTAACACTTTTATAAATAATGACGGGACTATGATTATCAGCCAGGAATGGAAAGTGCTGGCATACCCTCAAGATATTTTATGTGTCTTGAAAATAATTGCAGTCATTTTAGCAAGTTTAAAGCTAATAGCGCAGGATTAATTATGGTTCATGTTATTATTATTAATTACATGCTTTATAATTAGATTTTATCTGATACTAGATACTCCAGCATCTATTTTTCACGCTGTGAAAATAGATGTTTAAATTTATACTTTCATTTATCCTCGCATTTATCTCGGTGTGGATGAAGAGCGATATATGAAAGACGTTTTAATTGCCGAATTGTCTTGCTTAGAAAAAATAGACAATTCTTCGAAAACTGTCGTGAGTGACATTATCACCAAATTTAATGCACCAGAGATGACGTGGGGTTAAAAATAAACAGCAAATTCAGGGTCTTTGATGCCAATCATCCTTTTAACTTGTCCGTATTTAAATAGACACGTGAAGTACATTACACAAGTGTTTTATTTGAAGATTTGATAATCAGACCCTTGTGAGTAATTTATATCCTACCTCATTCAGATAATCAGATTTATATTGGCCGTATACAAATGAAACCCAGGTTATTATTGCCTTTTTACTTATTTTTCATGTATTGAAGAGAAATCCGGAAATGTAGGAAAGCCAAATTGAGTAATAATAGTTATTATTCCTGTAATTGTAATTTAATATTGCAACATTTGATCGCATTAGCCTTAGAACTAGATTGAGAGAGAAATACTCCGAAGTATTGAATAACACGCATTTAAATCTGAACACATTTCTGCCTGACACACTTTTCTTTAATAATATATAATTTAGCAGATCCTGATTCCTAGACTTGCTTTAGCGATTACTCAGCTAGCTGAAACTCGAGCAAAAAGTTGTTAGCTTTTTTCAATATTTATGAAGTGATAATAACTTTGGATCTTAGGTTGTGTAAATAAGAGGCGGAAAGGCCTTCGCAGATCTTTTGTCACTGGACACCGTGAGTTATTAGTAAAGTTAGTTATTAGTAAAGTTATTTGTAAACATCACGTGTCACACGTGATGATATCAAAAGTCGGTGTCCCCTTCGAAGTTTAATCAGAATCGAAAGATATGTTGCCGGTTTTAGCTATATATAGCTATTACTATAGTAATAGTAATAGCTATAGTATTATAATTCTCAATAGTAGTACTACAGACTGTAGGTCAATTTTGCATTGCAAAATAAACGAAGAGGTGAAAACTTGTATGTCGATAATTCTAAGGTCGCTCATATAGCATCAGTCGTTATTTCCATCAAGTTCCTCAAACTTGAATGCACATTCCAACATCGCAGATGCCATTTGCAGGTAACAAAAGCTGCACACATCAAACTGATTTTTGCTCAGATGTTCGATGCCATAAAGGACTTCGTTTCCGTGAAAGGAAGTCCATTTTCCCTCGAACCGAAAGGGGATATCCGGGAAATCCCTTGAGATACGTGATCAGCAAGAAAAGTGTAAGAGATCTTTGATGATCAATAATTCACGATTCCAGTTCATTTCTCGTGTAACAAGATTCTCTATTTCCAATTGGGAAAGCGCGGCAAGGAAAAAGTCACCCTAAAACATCCAGGAACGCGTGTCGTGTAACTTTTGCCGGTTCATCAGAAAAAGAATACTCGACCCTTGAGCACGTATGTCTCAAGAAGCGCTCTTTTCTCAATTAAAAACACTCTAACGAGCATTGTACCTAGAGCTCCACCAATGAAATAAGTGCATCAACAGTATAACAATACTTACATCGAAGGGTCCGTCTTTTCCGGCACTTAATCCAAATCACAATGTAAGGGAGCTTGCGCTCCAACGCGAACCAGTCGATATTAAACTCTTAATCAAAGGACGATTAACACTGATGCTGATTAGTTTCACGTAATGATTGTAGGTCTCGTTGCAGGGAATGTCATTATCATTGATTGTCTTTGGAAGGATTTCGCGCGTGACTTAAACGCTGTCAAGTTCGCAGGAGGAAACACGAGTGTTAAATTATTACGAGAGCGGCGCGCTTTGGAACATCAACTGGCAGTTGAGCGTTGAGCCGAATAACTGACGCCACACGCTCTGCACCAGTGAGCGAAGCTCAACCGTTATCTTGTTCTCTTTCTCCAATGTAGTCCCTTTCTCTTTCACTCTCTTTCTTATTCTCTCCCTTCTCGATTCTGTTTCGTTTCTCGTTTCTTGGATCAGGTCCGGTCGCCGGGGACTCACCGGCGCATTGACGATGCTCGCGAACCCGCTGGAGAAGCTTGTGTGTGAGCTTGTGCTGGAGTGAGCTAGACTAGACTCTAGACTCTATCACTCAGGACAGGAGCCTTGCTTTCGAGAGCGCGCGCTACGCCACCCAGCTGCCGTATCGACCCCTCCCCATTGGATGACACATCCTCCAATAACGAACCACCAAAAGGATTACGTCACTACGGTATTATTGACGCCAACCTTCCACCAACAACCCTAACTGTCCTTTCTCCAGGACTCTTTTTCATTCATCCTTCTTGAGCTTCCTTATGCATGTCAGTTCCTTGTAGTAAGACCTTCGCCCTCCCAATGAAAATAGCCGTAACTGCAGATCCCTGACGAAAGTCTCGAATTGGAAATTTATTCCGAATCATTCAGGGATTTGTATCCGATCCAAACAGTTTCATTCCCCAGAGGAAGTTTCCGATTGAAATTCATTCCGAACACGGAAAAAAAAGTATAGTTGGGCCAACAATATGTATTGCTAAATATGGCGCATCAATATTATATCAATATAGTTGCAGTAACCATAGAATAGTTGCAGCAACCATAGACATATGGCTGCTGCAACTATTCTATGGTTGCTGCAACCATATAATATGGATGCGCCATATTTAGCAATATGTATGGTTGGCCCAACCATGCCTTTTTTCCGTGAATCAATACAAAATTTTCTGAATCATTCCGGCATTTGCGAGGGGTTGACAACTCGTGAAATCAGGTGTACACTTGCACTGAAATCTCCTGAAATATCTGAAGTTATTTGAAGTCACGTGAATTCACTTGAAGTCGCGTGAATTCATTTTAATTTTCTGGAAATCTTCTGAAGTTCTGAAGTCAGTGAAATCTCCTGAATTGAAATTTTCTGAAGTCATTTGAATTCACTTGGTGACGTGAATTCACTTGAATTTTCTTGAAATATCCTGAGGTCAGTGAAATCTTTTGAAGTCAGTGAAGTCACTTGAAGTTACGTGAAGTCGCGTGAATTCATTTTAATTTTCTTGAAATCTCTTGAAGTCAGTAAAATCTTCTGATCTTCTGAAGTCACGTGAATTCATTTCCACTTTTTTTTCATTATTTTTACACCTTCGAACTGGTTTCGTCCAGATCGAAAAGGTGAATAACGCTGTTTGCTCTTTCCGTGGAATCAGAATGATACCTTGACACGTGTTCGTGTGGAGAAGTAGGATATAGCGGCGATGGTGGGTCTGAACCTACTTTAAAAGTTTAAATAAAAGGTCACAGCATGTCAATCTGTTTCTTGATCAATTTTCAGCGAAAAAACGTTAGTTTTTAAATAAAAATTTAAATTTTCAACTTTGGGACTTTTTTAAATCACTTGAGAACTCTTAAAATCTTTACAAATTCCTAGATCTCTTTTGAAATCACGTAAACTCTATTGGAACCATTTTTTAAAAAAAGTTCAAGCCAATAAGATGGATTTTCAACAGAATAGATGAATTTTCAACGGAATAGATGAATTTTCAACCAAATAAGTAATGTTTCGACCTAAAAGTGAGATTTTCAACTAAATATTGCATTTTCAACAAAAAATAATCTCATGTTTGCTTTCATGAAGAATTATATACAAGTCGAAGTTATTTTCAGATCATAAAAATTCAATATGCAATATGCATGGTTTGAAAAAGATCATAAAAATATTGCAGGTTTCTTTATTCTTTGTTCGAAATCGATTACGAAAACCGATCATCATGTTATGTCTTTTTTATTGTACGTAAACCATAAAAAGTGTGTGCACAATGTCTCGAAGAAAGGATGGAATACCGCAAGTGAAAAAGGCGCATTGATCTTGTGTGGTTTGGAAACAGACAAAAGTGCAACGAACCTCGAACCACTACAATAAATCAATAAGGAGAATTCGAAGAACCGTTTATGCTGAATAATATTGCAAACTAAATTGAAAATCTCGATACATATCTATCTTTAAATCTTTTCTTTTTAACACCTGAATTCTACACATACATTTAAATCCATTGGAAGAATATGAGGTCAAAGTGCATGCAGCCTTCTCAAATTCTGAATGTTGCTACAAAATGTATTATGAAACATAATCATGATTAGAAGGCAAATTACTTTCTAAAGGTCATTCACACATAGATGATCTAAGATCCGATCCTTCAGGCTCTTCTTCGCTTAATCGCTTTTGTGTTTTTAAACTCAAATACGAATTAAATCATGATGCCTCTGCTTCGTAATTTGTTATAGAATTTTCGTCGTTACATGTACTTTAAATTCTTGTGAATCCGTTTCTTTTTAGGATAATGACGTATTCTAGATCCTAAACCATATCCGGTATAACACATTTGGCGATATTTCTGCAACCCATCAGATGCTTTTTATGCTTTTCATTTTTTTTGCGTCGGTCGAAAGTAAACAACTTCTAAAATGATTTGCATATTTATTACCCTGACGAATCTAATAACGTCTGCAGATGTTCAAGATTTAAGGGCTCGATATAATAAATATCTCTATCGTTAGTAACCCTCCTTGGGCTTTCTTCGATTTTATCTGAAAGAATTCCTGCAAGTCAAAACGACTGACAGATAATTAATGATGCTCTTTCATCACATAATACATAAAGAGATAGATCTTCACTGGTAAACTGGACCCTTCTTGAATAAATGCTCACATCAATCCTCCCAAAAGACAATTTTGTCTTTTCGACTCCTTTTCCATCTTCAGTCTTATACAACTTGGCACTACATTAAACTTTAAGGTCTGACCAACCCTATTATTTCAGGGTAAAAAAAGATCATTAAATTCCTAGGAATCTTTTAAAATTCATAAAAATCTTTAAGACATTAAAATAAAATTTGTATAAATTATCAGAAGCCTAAATTATTATTGATAGAAGCGCGCGCATACGGTAAAACGATAAATACGATGACAACGATATAAATACGAGGACATAACGATAAATGACGATAAATGGTGAAGGATCATAATTTCCATCTGATAATTTCAGGATAGCTTTTGTGCGAGTTAGTGAAGCCTCGTTCAGAGTTGAAAGTTGAAACACATGCCAGAGATGAAGCACTCGAAAGGCGTGAAGAGTCACGTGTCACTCACACTCGCTCTGCAAGTTTGCCAGAGGTATACCTCTGGCGCCGCTCTTCATAATTCTAAATAAACAGAGGTCTTCATCCTTATAAGAGAACTCATTTTTCACGTGTTGGAAAAGTCTCGAGTGACCGCTCTTTTACACTCTCGCCTATGTGCTGCTCTTTTTCTCTCCCCAGCTTCACAAAGTGAAGCACCTAATGCAGCATTGCCCAGTCTGAGAACTTGAACAGAATCGATAGAATTCGCTCAACAGAAAAGAATCTTGGCACCCAATCCTGATTTCTATCTTGAACG
Source organism: Synergus itoensis (assembly GCA_904066005.1). NCBI lineage: Eukaryota > Metazoa > Arthropoda > Insecta > Hymenoptera > Cynipidae > Synergus > Synergus itoensis. The sequence continues at coordinate 2,561,522 of CAJFCP010000076.1, read as the reverse complement.
CCTCTTCTTTAATGGCAGATAAGAAACAGATGACAGATTATTTCTCATAATTTACCACTTTGTTCACATGATTTTATTTACATAATTTTATGTATTCGAAATGTTGAATTTGTTTATCTATTTTTGAAATTTATCATCTTTCCACCTTTTTCCACCTCTAAATCTTTTAATATCCAGTCAAATCTCTAGTATGTAATTCTTGCAAATCGATTAAAATCCTTGAAATCCTTTAGTCTTTTCGAAATCTCTCAAAATTCTTTAAAACGCTTTAAATCGTTTTACACTAGCTTCACCCCGAGACGATCACGACTTCCGCTTCGAAGAATTGTTCTGACAAATCACAAATTTACATTCTAGAGTAAAATAAGGTGCATTAGTCATGACGTCATAGGTCAGGAATCCTTCCGCAATGAACTATGTCAAATCTTAGCGGGGGTTGAGAATCACGAGCTAATTGTTTACTACCATCAGGGAACACCCACCCATTCATAAATTCTTTACATTACTCAAAGTTCGTATTCAACTGCTGCGGTTACGTCCCCTCTTCGTTATCTTCACAATGTCCTGAATGGAGAGGCTGAAGCTGATAAAAACTCGCAATTAACCCGAGCTATTATAGAGGAGAGTGGAAATCACTGGGTCGTTGTAAACAGTGGGTATTTTCCATTATGTGAAAGTTCTATCCTCAAAATTCTCTAAAAATCCAATTAAATTAAAAAGTCTGAATATCTTCAAATTCCACAAAATTTCTTTAAATTTGTAAAAAAAGTGTTTGAAATCTCTTAAAATCTGATAAATAGACAATAATGAAATATAATCATTAATATATTGATTAACTCTCGCTGATCATTGAATTCTTTATTTTACAGCTTTATCTACATAAATCAATTTTTTGTACAACAATTTATTGTATAACAAGAGCGTTAAATTTTAATTAATATGAGTTCAAGACAGCTGCAGAGTACTTTATAGTATTTTTTCTCTCTTGCTCGTAAAATAAGCGATAAAGCCTTCGAGCATTTCATTAATGAAATGATCCAAAGATGACTAGAGTCTTTGTGTAAAAAACTCTCTGCATTGATGGAAATAGTATCTAAATCGTGATTTGTTAAATAAGTATAGGGCATTTAATTTCCTCTATGGACTCATAAAAACTCATTCATGTGAAATTTTTTCTCGCTTCTCGCATAAGAAAACACTTTTTGCTAAGAGATTCTTAGTCTGAGTTTTGAAAGCTGGAACCAAGTACCCAGACTCTAAGGAAGATGAAATAGTCTGAGTCACTATGTGCTCTCACAATATGCATATAACATCACCGACGACTAGACGTTGGAGATGAAATAGTGAGGTGCATAGAGACTTTTCTCTTTGCAGATTTCGCATAAATGGTAGTGCTACTTTGCAGCTTTACAAAACCTTGCACACCAAAGCCGAAAAAACGTAAAAGGCAGCCAAGCGAGACGACGACGTAAAATTGAAAGACTGAAAGTCTTCACCGTTCTCTGAGAACGATTTTGCCAAATCGTCGCTTTTCAAGCCTGCTACTTGAATGGACACCTCTGTTCTATCGGGTGTCTTATCAACAACTCTAAAATGCTACCGAGGTGTATTTCGTACCTTTATGAATGCCAAACTTGCGAGAATTGCGAGACTTTAGAATTTTTTAATGGCGAAAGGCTTAGATCTTGAGTTTTACAAATAGAATTGACAATATTTTGAGATTTGTTAAAATTTCCAAAGTTTTTAAAATATTTTGAAAGGATTTCAACAGTTTTCATAAAGTTCTTTGTGGAATTTTAAAGGATTTTATGAGATTTTTATGATTTTTAACAGATTTTTATGTATTTTAAAGGATTTAAAAGTTTTTCATGGAATTATAAAGGATTTTAAGAAACTTTGAAGATTTTAAAGAGATTTTAAGAGATTATAAAACATTCTCGTGGAATTTTAAAGAATTTTAAAAGGCTTGTAAGAATTTTAAGAAATTTTGATTTTTTATAAGTGATTTTAAGGGATTTGATTAAAATTTTTAAGAATCTCACAAGATTTTTATCATTTATAAAAGATTTTATAGAATTTTATGGAATTTCAAGAATTTTTCAAAAATTTTAAGAAATCTTTACGTATTTTACGAGATTTTAAAGGTTTTTCGTGTAATTATAAAGAATTTTAAGAAGCTTGTAAAAATTTAAAGAAATTTTGACATTTTTAAAATGATTTAAAAATATTTAATTATTCCTATTCAAAAATTATTTTTAATTGTTAAAGGATTTTGTGAGGTTTTTGTTTCCAAGAATTTTTATTGAAATATTTTAATGTATTTTAGGGAATTTCAAAGTTCCCTATTGAATTTTAAAGGTTTACACGAGATTTTTATGATTCGTAAGAGGTTTTGTGAAATTATAAATTATTTTATGGGATTTTAATAGAGTTTAAAGAATTTATGGCATTTTATAGGATTTTGAATATTATAGTGAAATTTTAAGGAATTTCAATAAGTTTCCAATATTTTAAGAGATTTTGTCGTATTTTATGAGTTATTAAAGTTTCTCTTGGAATTTTGAAGGATTGTAAGAAATTTTGAGATATTTTTAGGAATTTTAAAAGATTAAAAATTTTTTTTGAGGAATTTAAAGGATTTGAAATGATTTTTAGTAATTTTAAAACAATTAGAGAAAGATTTTTACGAATTTTAAGTGTTTTGAAATGATTTTAAATTTCAAAAGATTTAAAGCGATATTATACGAAATTTTCGAAAAATTTCAATAGTATTTTTACTGAAAATTTGTTCGCGTTTTTAATACTTTTCCGTCAGGGAAATTTGTCTGAAAGTCAGAGAAAAATCAGGGAAATGTCAGGGAAATGAAAAAATTGAGTTTTGTGGCCACCCTGGATTTTAAAGCATACAAGAGTTTTTCTATGTCAAACATCACTGAAAAGTCTGAAACACAACTTGAAGTTCGCATTTATCTTTTTTGTTAAAAAATGTTTGCACAGCAACCAATTAGAAATAGTAGAACAGATTTTTTATCTCCATATGTTCATAAAACATACATTATTATTAACTTTGCATTCAATCTTTAAAATTCAATTGTCTTCTAGGAATAACAAGATTAGTCTAATGTAAATTTTCAGGAAATTATTATCTCGCAAAGACTAATCGACGCTCGTAATTTCTCGTGCCATAGTTACTACTTAATTGCTTGGCGTTTACTACCAATTTAGGGAAGCCGTTCGCTCCCTGAAACCTATCTTTAGGGTGGAGTTAAGAAGGTGTAATCGGGGAAGGTTTGCTGCAGTATCGAAAAATCGATGTCTTCTCATGGTCAGAAAATATTGTCTCTCTGATATTTATTTGCTACCTGAAAGAATTTTCCTTCAGAGAATTACCATTTAGAGAATTTTTCGATAAGATAGAGAATTAATCATGGAGCTTGTAATATTACTTATTTTTAGGATACAGCTATTAAATTGTTTTGAATAAAATGTCCACGGTGTAGACATATACTGAGCGACCAGTTATCCTTGAGTAAGGTCAAAAAACACTTTGCATACGATGACGTAAATATTTCAAACATTACTTAATCGAAAGAGCTACTTTTACAAACTCTAAAAAGAGTCATCACTACAGTTTTATGTATGTTATGCAATAATATTGCATGACATATACCAAATGAACTTGACCTCCATTCTGTATTAATGTATTTCCCGCAAAAATTCACGATTATCAGAATCGTGTGGGATTTTCATTTTAAACGTTCCTGATCGAGAACAGAGAACAGAATACATTAAAGTGGTTTATTGTGTTTAATCAAAACAAATACACTTCTTTACTGGCTCAAATTTCTTTACGATCGGTCATGAATCTTTCTTGTCTAAACTTTAAACAGTTTTCTTATTTATTATCGAAATTTATCAAGAATTGAAAGTGATAGTTACAAATGCTTTCTGCGTGTGCAAGAACATAATAGCATCTGTGTTTAAGGCAACATCCTTGAGCTCCATTTACTACCCGATATACATTCATGGTCTGAATAATTATAGATTAGAATCTAGTAAAAGAAAATCGCTCGTTTCTGAATAGCGATTCCCATCTGACTACTAGATAATAGTTGCTATTTTCTATTTTATGAATGAAGTCTGCTATGCTACAAATTTGCTTTAAACTATTTCCAAACAATGTAACTATTTCTCAGAGGCTGTAGAATGTTTGTCTTTGACAATTCCTGATAACTTTTCAAAATCGTGTCGGAATATAACTTTCAGTAATTTCATTTTAGGCTCAAAAGTAATCGAATCATAAAAATCCTGAACAACGTCGGTAAAGTTCTGCTAGAAGAAATAAATTTAAATATTCAACCGCATAAATCTTTTGAATCTTTAGTACCGGATTCGAAACTTCAGAAGACAGAAGTTAAACTTACATCATGTCGAATATCTTCGAACGGTAAAAGTATTTAAGAAACTGCGATTAAGTTGCGCAGTATGCTTGTATTTGCGCACGTTGAAAGAATTCTTCCAAAATATTTACTTTGGAGAGATTAAAACGGTTTATATGAAGTGATGATATAACTTAAAGTATAATACAGAAGCGATATCTGTTATGCAGATCTCAAAGCAGAACAGGAAGAGTATTTAATTTCATGTTTGAGAGATAAGATCAGTCTCTAATGTCGATGTTGTGGTTTTGAGAAGATGTGGAGGTGTAAATAAAATAATTTTGATATCGCCAGTGAGCGAAAGTAATAATTAATCTCTAGAAGTAAACCAATGTGTAATGCAGTGTGAATCAACGGTATAGGGCTGGAAGCACTGGAAAAGGCACTTTACTGCTGGGAGGATGCTCTTACTGCCTTTAGTTCGACATTGAGTAACGATGCTCTGGCTTTACCTTCCAAAGCTGATGCAGCCTTCACCCACGATGTCCAAGAACTGCTGGACTTAGGATACCAAATACAGAACAATGCAGAACTTCTCTTCATTGACCAGGTAAAGTATGCATTCAATTTATGTATTTCCGGCTAAATATATCAGGGTGGCCACAAGATTCAATTTTTTCATTTCCCTGCCTTTTCCCTTTACAACAATTAATATTCGCAAAAATCTCTCGAATTTACAACAACTTTTGAAATCTCTTAAAATTCATTGAAATTCCTAGAAACATCTTTAAATTCCACAAAATCCCTTCAAATTTGTTAATATTTCAAGAGATCCCTTCAATTTCCACTAATCTTTTTAAATTTCCTCAAAATCATTTGAAATACTTTAAATTCCACGAACAACTTCAAAATCTTTTAAAATTCTTAAAAATCTCTTAAAATTTCCTGTAATCCTTCAAAATTCCATAAAATATTTTCAGAATCTCTCGAAATATTTCAAAATTCCACGAGGAACTTTAATATCTCATAAAATGCGACAAAATCTCTTTAAATTATTGGAAACTTATTGAAATCCCTTAAAATTTCTTAAAACTTTTCCAAGTTTCTTAAAATTCTTTATTCGGTGAAAAACTTTTAAATCCTTTAAAATACGTAAAAATCTCTTAAAATTTTGTAAAATTCTACAAAATCTTTTAAAAATCAATTAAAATTCTTTAAAATTCCATGAGGAACATCAAAATCCCTTAAAATTACTTTAAAAATAAAAATTTCTTAAAATTCTTACAAGCTTTTTAAAATCCTTTAAAATTCCTCAAGGAACTTTAAAATTCCCTAAAATTCTTTGAATTCATTAAACTTTCTTAAAGATCTCTTAAAATTCCGCTAAATCTTTTAAATATTATACAAAATGTCTTGTAATCCCTTTAAATTCCTAGAAACCTTTTAAAATCTTAAATAAATCATAAAATCAATATATGCAATATGAAAAAAATAAAATAGTTAGCATAAATGTCAATTTCTATTTTCCTTGACAACTACTCGGATTTCTCTGACATTTCCCTGACTTCCCTGACTTCCCTGACTTCCCTGACATGTTGCCACCCTGGACGTTAATTTTAAAGATGTTATCTTCAAAATTATCAGAAATTAAATAATGCAATAATCTTCTTCCATGTCACATTTCTAAGCCTGATCCTCAATTAATCCAAGTTTTTCTTTCATCCTCGTGAAATGCAGCGCGCTGCATTGATTGACAATTAATACATTTAAAAAATCTCTTAATTGATTCAATTTGTGCGTTAATTAGCGGGTGCATTTAACGCAATGAGTCACTTGATCCCTGGGGGAGACGAGTTATTACACTGTGCTTCACGCATGGAAGAAAGTACCTACTCGTATGAAGTCTAAGAATTCCATGATATCTTTGTCGAAAGATGACTCCTCCACTTAAACGACATATTTGCCCATGCAGACTTTCAGAATTTTAAAGAAGAACACTTGCAATAATCTTCTCACTCCTTCACAATTTTAATATTAATTCTAATGAATTAATGTTTATTTGTGACTGAATTGACAAATCAAACTTGGAATCCAAAACTGTAAACGATATTTTGGAAACTTAAATTAAATAAGTAATTAAAAATTAAATTTAAAGTGACTCTTTATGTTTCAGCATTCTGTACTTTTCCGGAATGAAACCGAAAGTGAAGAAAGCCATAAGCCCTCGACTGTGGGAACTCGTTTGTCAACGAATAAAGAAAAACTCGAAGCTGCCTCCTCACCAGAATCGTTTGCATCTGCGAGGGATGGAGTAAGTATAGTCATTATAGAAAAATGCGAGCTTCAATGTCTTTTTTTCTTTTGTTTTAACTTAAATGTGGATTTATTTAATCAAGAAAACACCATAAGAAAATTAAATTATTTTTTGTGTTGAAAACTTTTTTTTCTATTAAAGCATTTCAAATTGAATTAATTTTATTTAAAATAATAATTAATTCCCTTATTTTTGTGAAAAAATTACCCAACTTCTTCTGTTTTGAGAGCACTTTGTACTATAAATTCTGAAAATATATAATTATGTATCTGCTTTAACTCCCAAATATTACCAAGGGGTCGAGAAATAATAATCCCTGGGCCTTCAACTTCCCTAATTATATTTTAATTTAAGATCATCAGAAAAATATTACTACCATTGCCTTCTTATTTTTCTTGACGTTTTTCTTTCTCGTTTTCTGATTAAAATCTAATTAATAATTTCGTATTTCGTTATTGTTTCAGGTTGCAGACTTACGTGAATTTGAAGAGTTTTCTGAATTCTTTCCACACTTTGAAAAGCAAAAATTGTACCACACCGCCTTGAAGCAACACGAAGACAAAGGAATTCCCTGCCGGTAATTACTTGAATATTATTTTAAAAATCATTTTCCTCGAAATTGTTTCAATTTAAATTCGTGAACGTTTTTCTCTTTAGGCGACTTCATACTGAGTTAGTGAAATGTGGTTCCGATGTTGAATACTTAGCAAAAGTGCATTGTTTGAGACAAGCTTACTCTAAACTTTTTGGCTGGCCAGCTGCAGCTGCTTGGATCGCAGACGTGGGTCGACAACTTATAAGCGACTTGATTATCTATGCAGATAAGGTGAGCATTTTACAATTCTTACTCTACAAAAATAAAATGATTTATTAATAAATAAGCTAAACCTTTATTGTTTTATCAAACAATACACGCAAGCGATAATACAGCCTTGAACTTACTTGAATAGAATAATAAATATCACCTCAGTAAGACGATTCATTCAAAGACAGTGCTACAAATTTCAAAAATATTTTCATTCGTAAAATACCGAATTCATTTCATGAATTAAAATGGATTCGGCCAGAAAAGGAAAATACAAAAAATTAATATTGTTTTAAAACTTCCAAATAGTCTTCCGCATCTTCGGTTTCGAAGTTGTCGAAGGACTTGAAGTCCTTGAATATCTGGAAGTGCATTATGTACCTTAAACACTTCTTCAGTTGTGAAGCACTCATTTCTGGATGTAAAGTCCTAATAGCCAAGAGTATATTACCCAGAGAGCCTTGTGTAATTCTCGTAGTTAGCAGAAACTCAAATTTTTGTTTTCCTAAGTAATATTCTGCCAGTTCAAGAAGTGAAGCAGTGGAGATAACGAAACCAGTTTGAACTGGTGTCCAGGAAGTATTTTCTCCTATCCTTAATGCCCTGAAAATCGTGATGATTTCCTCGAGGGTTGAACATCTTTCTTCGTACTCCTCTGCGTCATATTTAGTCATGGGACAACTTGGATACCTATAAGTCATTATAGCAAACCATTTTGCTATCAGAGTCAGAAACCACGCTGTGGTTCTGTACATTCCTTCATCTCTGATTTTAAAGAGTGGATCAGTCGTGACTCTAGTCTCCAGGTCTTCCGGTTTCTGCATCACAGTAATTTCCTGGTCCCCATGGGTATACAAAAGTTTTTCAAAAAGATTCAAATTCACGGAGCTCGCAGGTAGATCGTACTGTTCTTGAATCGAATCTGGAAAGTGAATAACCTTCTTTTCCTTCAGTTCAGAGTGTAGACTTTTTATCAAGTCTGATGGGTTCACGATGAAGCAGAGCTCTCGACTTTCATTTCTTGGATGAGTCGTGCTGTTTAGAGTGACAGAAAAGCGACCCGCTGTTATGTCAAAAGTCCTCCAAGCTGCTCGACGAAATGATCCCATATCGGAAGTCACACTGTGCACTTTCAATCCAGATTCTTCAGCTTTTTCAATTATTTTCAGGAGTACGACTTCCAATTGTGTGTCTTTGATTGTAGGCCCAATGAAATAAAAGGCAACTATCTGCTCCCACTGAATAGCAGCGCCAACGAGCATGAAAATTAGGGCGTGGGTGGGTTCCTCACCCAGTTTTAATAACGTTACATCCTCTCCAAAATCGTTGATGTCTTCTGGATTACAAGTACCTAATTCTACTTCACGGAAGTGCAAGGCGCAGTCTCTCTCGTAATCGTGTTCGGGATTGTCGAGTTTGTTTTTTAGTAATTCAAATATATTCTCCTGGATTCCGCTTTTGAATGGCGAATCCCGGAGTTTATCTTGAAGAACATTCGAAGATGGGAGGGGAATATTCAAACCCAATAAACAGACGTAACCACCATCACCACAAGACATTCTTAAATCGAGAGATTTCTTTATTGTAGCCTCTGACCAGTTTATCTGACTTTTGTCTTTACTCTCCAGAGCTTCTATTTGGTCAGGATTGAAAACTGTCCGTAAGAGCTTCCGTCTTTTGATTTTGAAAATGTTTTCCTTCTTTACACGACTTCTTAAACGATTGCGTTTAATTATCTGTGCTTTCAGCTTTGATTCAAGTCTCTTTTTCGTACTTTCTAGTTTGCTCAGCAACCTTTCATAATCAGAATCATCTTCTGAGGAATTTTCATTTACACTTGAATCGGAAATATTCGTAGAAGTCGATGCTTTGTTGAAATCTTCGCCCTGGCCTTTGGAGTCTCTCTGATCATCAGAATCTTCGTCATCTTGATTTAGAGATCCTACGTAGGGTTTTAGGGAATCTTTCGCCTTGCGCATCATGAGACGTGCTCTCTTGGTTTTCAAAAAATTGGTTTTAGCAAGTTTACTTTTGTTTAGTTCTCTCTTACTTTTTCCAGTGGTTAAATATAATGTTGGAATGGCATCTGCTCTCAACTTTCGCGTTCCGTCGACTCGTTCCCAGGAGTCTTCTTCAAAGTGTATCTAAAATAATATATAATTGTTATTATTATATACTAGCATTATTATACTGTCAAAATTCCTCAAAATTTCTTAACTTTCCTTGCAAACCTTTTAAATTTGTTAAAACTTCTTAAAATCCCAGGAAATATTTTGAAAATCATAAAAATCTCTTTAAATCACATAAAATCTGTTAAATAAACTATAAAAGCTATAAAATATAGTAAAAGTAACATAGAATAAATTGATGTAACAAGTTTAAAAAAATACATACGTCACATAATACTGATGATTCAGTCGGTCGCCACTTTGGACGATTCATAGCAGTTTTCCATAATTTTCGTCTAATTGGATCAGTTGGAAAATGTTGAAAGGAAGCACCGGAAGTACTTGAACTGGCGCAACCACGAGCTGAACAAGTTGACATTTTCCTGGGCTGCAAAGAAATAAAATTGAGAATTAGATTACTGTTTTCTGTTTGCAAACATCTTTTTTTTTCTTTTGCTGAATAGATTATTGTTAAGAACGCTAGTACGCTAAGTTTTTCAAAAGGTAAATAGAGATTTGAGAATCTAATAACTGAAAAGGAAAAATAATTTATACAATTATAAGTTGATTTAGTTTTTTTGGAATATGTATTATTTTTTTGGAAAAAATACTATACTTTATTGTAGAAAGATCTAACTATAAATTGAACAAGAATCAAATGTCACGAAGATAAACAGAAAAGTTAAAATTTTTAAATAATTGAAGGCACCGGATAACATAACCTTTGAGCGGAACAGAATCTCGATTGCTCCGAAAAGGAACTTCGATATTTACCTTTTTGGAATCTCCCGGATCCGAAAAATTTAGTTACCGAAATCTTTATGAAATCCCGTTTTTGTTCTTCATTCGGAACTGAAAACACCCGACGCTATTAAAAATAAAACAACATTTACTTTGTCTACTTTTTTGTTTTTCAAATAGAAAGAAGGAAGATATGTATAGGATACATATACCTATATATATATAAATATGTATACTAATCAGCTGATTTCAAACTCACATTTTCATTGGTGCTTTTTTCCTGTTAACGAACCAATGACGTTTTAATATTTAAAAATGAACCATGATTCAAAATTAATTTAATTATTGAAACAATTCTCGTAGTTAATAGTGAACATTGACAAACAAATCAGGAACAAAGACAAAATATCGAACACACAAACCATGACACAAACTGTCGAAAAAATAAAATACTGAACTACAAATATCCCCAAATTCTCCAATTTTCGAAATTTAAATTTGTCGAAAATGTACTTAAAATTAAATAATTAGATAAATTAATTATTAAATAGTTCATTTAATTATTTGTAATATTTAATGTAATTAATTTATCGGAAAACTTAAATTTCGTAAAGTTAAGAATTTGAGATAATTTAAGAATTTTTTATTTTTATAATTCGTTAATTGTAAACATTGAAAATTATATGATTGGAAAAATTTGATTTCGGAAATTGTTTAATTCGGCTATTTCTAATTCGGTATTTTTGCTTAAGTAAAACGTCATTAATCTAAATTCATTTATTTGTTTACTAGGATCCGAAGGATTACTTGATTCACTATGAACGAATGATGCACTTTTTACAAGATTCGAACAATTACAATATGATGCAAGAAGAGTTGTCAGCGAGAGGTGTCATGTGTATAAATTTTTATGACGTTCTGATGGATTTCATACTTCTAGACGCCTTCGAAGAAGTTGAAAAACCTCCTTCTTCAATTAGAGCTATACTTCAGAATCGTTGGATATCTGCTAGCTTTCGAGAAACGGTAAAAAATGAAAATCATTAAATAAAATAATATCTACGCATCTATATACATCCTTAACAAAAATTTTTAATCTCCTAGGATCTCCAGTAATTCTTTAAATTCATTAAAAATTGTTTGAAATCGTTTAAAATATATTGAGATTCACAGATATTGTATTTTATATTTCAGGCAATAGGTACTGCAGTGTGGTCGGTTTTGATGGGCAAGAGACAAATGCTGAAGTACAATAATGGATTTTTAGCACATTTCTATTCAATTTCAGAACAAGTCTCACCAGTGCTAGTTTGGGGCTTCCTAGGACCAGAGGGAAGTTTACGATCCACTTGCCAGTACTTTAGAGATCAGGTTATAGAATTTTTAGTAGATATTTTCAATTTCTTCAAAGTGAGATACACAACTGTCGATAGTCTTGCGGAAGATATACTCAGAGAAATGAAAGTCAGAGTCGAGAACATAAATCAAAGACTCTCTCTCGAAGGTTGTTAGGAAAAAAACTAATATTTATAATCAACTATACGCTCTAGCAATTTAGGGAGTATGATATAAAGACTTATATCGTATATTCCATTTACATTATATGAACGTTAATTCGACGACTGCTTAAAACTTCAGGAAAGGTGTAAAAAAGGTGATCAAAATCACAAATCAACAACGTTGTTTATGTCTTAAAGACTTTTTTAAACCTCGACATATATCTGTATTATTTATAGATTACAGTAAACCAAACCAAACTTATAAATTATTTGCATGATATAAGAGAAATGTTATAATTCAGTACCTACCTGTGGTACGTCTAATGAAATAGTCAATTGTATTGAGTTATTACTACCACGTATTGTCTAAACGTACTCAAGAGTAAAGTATTATGAGAAAAAGAAAAGAAAAAGAAAAAAGGAATTAGTTCGTTGGCCGGTTTTACATTCCATTAAAAGCTAAAATATCTGCGTCAAGTTAATGAAAGTATAAGACTTATCGCCGGCTAGTTAAGGAAATGCATGATTACATAATAAATTTCATCGTTATCGATGAAATTCCTTTTCTATTAAAAGTATAAATTATAAAAAAATTACTTATTTCCAAAGAGTTTTGTTTTTGTAAATCTCTCATGTATTCTATGTTCACTAAGTAGACTAATCAAATTTATTCGTATACAGCAAATGTGATAGATTATTTACCGCATTTTACTCAATAATTTATTGACACTAACGTATACGAAGTATAATTTGTTTTAATAATTTATATATTTTTGAGTATAGAATTTACTTGCGCATCAAATGTGACTAATTTTGTATATAATATAAATTTATATATACTAAATTTTAAAACCAGATATCTTTTTTGGGCACTTTCTAAAATCACTTTTAACCAATGCGAATTTGTAACTAGTGTTTTGATGTTTTTTTGATCGAACATTCTTTTTCTGTATCAGATATTGTGTATTTTGATTTATATACTTTGTTTTTAGTATTAAAGAAGTCAAAAAATTTTTCTGTGCTTTCTTCTTTATTCCCAAATATATATAAAAATATATTTTCTTTCTTTTACGTAAAAATGAATTAAAAATAAGGAATTCCATGTGAAAATATACGGGATACTCAAAACTAAAAAATGACGTTAATGTGTACTTTTCACAAGGGAACTTAAAAGTCGGTATGCTTCTCAAATAATATTTATATGAGATCATACTTTAATATTTTAACCCTCATCAGTCCTTAGTGTCAATCAACATAAAAAATTTCTTCAATCTTGAAATAATATAATATTTCCTCATTGATTCCACATGAAAGAAATTAAAACTATATTTAATTTATCTCAGAGTGTCAATTTAACATTGTAGGAACTGATTAAGTTGGTGAAATAAGGGACTGATGAGGGTTTATCATAATTGTATTATACTTTAATCATGCTTTCACGTTTTTCTCATAATTCATTGTTGTAGTTTTAAAATCTCTAGAGTTTATCTTACGACATAGCACCAAACTCTTATGAGTCGAACCAGGTGTCGAAAAAATCGTCATCCGACACTTCATCTTCTGAGGATCCTTCATCTGGTCTTATATTATCTATCTTATTAATTCTCTTGTATTCCTCAAAACTGTGTACTCCTAAAATAACAACAAATTATTATTCGAGTATTAATAAGGGCGTTGGATTCAGTTTCTAATTTCAAAATTATGACTTAATACATTTACTTACTAATGTCCCAAGGTAGTGGTTTCTTCCAATCAGGTTTGAAAACTTTGTCAGGATTAGCAACAATCATGGGCATTTTCTCTTGTTCCACATATAGCCTCAGCCATTCTACACCTAACATATATTTTTATTTTAATTGAAAATGAAAAAAAGTAAATAAATTCTTATAAATAAATTGAAATATGTATTAAATACATTTACCAATGTGTGCTTTTGGTATATTAATTCTAATTTCTCTTCCTGTATTCTTGTGTATACTTTTTTCTGGAACTACTGCTCCGAAAAAGTTTATAATAACGTAGTATTTCTTATCATTCACAATTGTGCTGTAAAGAGAGATTCAGACTCAGGATTCTAGTTAAAAAGCTTATAAGGCTAAATGAGAAACATTTGAAACATATTTACCTGAAACATAATCTATCTCTGTCGATTCGCAGGTAGAAGTTTTTCACATCAACTAATTGTATTTGCAGACACACACTCCCGTCTGTTTGATGCCATATTATTTTTGGAGTATTTAAATTACTCTTTAGAAGAGGTAGGGCCATTTTTATAATAAGTATCAATTGCCTTGACTTCCAAAATCTGAAATTTGTTTATTGTCTTCAGCTCTGTAATTAAGGTTATGCTCGCCTTTGGGATTCAGAAGATAATTTAGTTTAATAATTAGATAATTATAGTTATTATAATTATAATTATCATAATTATAGTTTAATAATTAGATAATTTAATTTTTTAGTTCAGAAGATAATTATTTAAATGTTTGTGCATAAAGGATTGAATTTTTTATTCGGAAGTAAGTAAATCGGAGGTTTTTTTATTTAGAAGCATTTAGAAGTTACAAAAGTAGAAGATCTAGATCTTTGGTAGAAGGTATACAAAAGTTTACAAAAGTTTATTTACATAGTGTGGCTACAGAAATATTTTTTATTTTTCATTTCGAGGATTTCGAGGGGGAAACAATCCCCCTTGATGCCCCCTCAGGCTACTTTTTCGACGGCCCTGAGAGTGCTCACTGACTTTCCGTTGGATAAATTCTGCCGTTGGCTGAAATTTGATGTGCAATTCGATTTTGAATCTCGCGCGCAAAATGTTAACCAATGGCAGTATTTCTCTAGCGGAAAGCCAATGTGTGCTGCCATTGGTCAAAATTTGGCGCGCGATTCAAAATCGAATTGATTTAATTCGCGGAATTTATATGGCTACAGTCACGTCCGTTATTTGCCTTTAAACGCTTTAACATTGTGCATGTGTGTCATCGATGATGTGTGCATATGTACATCAGCGTTTGCGCATGGCCCCACTCACCTACTGCAGTATTCGTTTGTCAGCCATTGTTGATGTATACGGCAAATGTGAAATACGACGTTAAGAAATGTGATAAATGACGGAGTCAAATGAAAAATTAAACAAAAGTTTTAACAACAGAAAAATGCACACGGTTTCCGAACTTAGCACAACTGTGCCAGCTTTCCTGGGGAAACTCTGGAAACTGGTTGAGGACAGAGAAACTGACGACCTTATTTGCTGGGCACCAGTGAGTTCATCCACTTGTTTTCGTTTATTACTCTTCACTCCTCTCATTTTTCCATCAATGACTATACTTTCAATAAATTTCATTGTATTCCCAACAATTAATAACAAAAAATCATCGACGATTTGCATTTTTTTTTTGCCGTCTCGAGACACCTTCAGCTTTTACGTTTATAACGTCATAAAGCTGTTTGTTCAATTTGTAAGAAACGTATGTAAAACGTTTCTATTTGGTATACTTTGTTTCTTAACAAATAAATATCGACTAATAATCTGCTCCCATAATTCTCGTAAAAAATTTGTTTTTTAAAGGATTTGTTGTTCTCAAATTTACTTTCGGTATTTTTCGCTCCATATTTGGACATTTTTTCAATCATGAGAAGAAAACTTATTTTTAGGGTTTTTTTTTAGAGTAAACTTCTGATTGGGAATTTATTTTAGATTTCGAGAAAGTAGTTAGGCTAGTCATAAGAAAAAAAGTTTTTTTTTTAATAGGTTAGAATTTTTGGCATGATAAATCAAGAGATATAAGAAATTCGAAGTTTTTATCTTTAAACTATTTTTTTTTTATTCAGGGTATTGAATCCATGTTCTATCAAAAAAAATGATGTGGTTTAAGTTCTGAACGTTCAAATGAACGAATTTTTGTATTGATAGTACTTTAAACCAGAAACAGTTTTAAAAGATTGATTTATTTGAAATGAAAATAATTCTGTGTGAAAGAAACCTTTAGTGTCTATTGTGATTTTTAGTTGGAATAACATTTCTGAATAAAATAGAATTGGAAAAAAATATTTCGTTCATTTGAACGTTCAAAATTTTAGGAACATAAAAAATGCATATCTATTTTACTTCAGGGAATGTGGGAAAATTGATGTTAGCCATATACATATATTCCACCTATTTATTCGTAAACAATTGAATAACTTACATTTTTGTGCAGGATTGTCTTCTTATTGCAAAATTTCACATGCCCTTAAAAAATATAATTGGACATTTTTTCGTTCTGTATCGGTATTATGTTTTAAACATTTTAAATTAAGAGATTGAATTTTGCGGTTACAACTTGGACTCAACGCCCTGAAATACATATTGATTAATACTTTTCAATAACATTTGTATAAAGTCAATTCGAATTTTAATCTGCAAAACGAAGCGAAAAAGTATCTAATTCTAATACTGATTGAATGAGGTGAAAAAATTAAATTTTGAGATTAGAGTCTTTATCGAACACCCTTAATTTATTCTATTTGTATGAAAGATTTATCAAAACGGAATCCTAAATGTGTTGTATCAACGTACATTCTCTTGCCACGTGACTTCAATCAAAATGGGAGGAGTTCAATGTCCAGGGTAGACACGAAGAAAATACAAACAATAAATACGTATTTAACTTCAAATTTTAAAAAGTATTTAAAGTCAACATTTTTTCGCTCTATAGGCACATTTATATTTTAAAAGAGAATATATCTACAGAGCAAAAAGATCTTTAATTCTATTCATTTTTGAGTAAAATGGGGAATTTAATTCTGAGGCTAGAATTTTGTTCCGACACCCTTAATAAACATTGTAATCAGATTTTTTCGCTTTGTAGAATTACTCATTTTTTAAATAAAATATGCTTAATTTTAATGTGTTATACGTAAAATGACTGCAATTTCTTAGTTTTACGTAAAAATAAAAACTTTTTCGCTCTTTATACTTTTGTTTAAAAAAATATTACCTCTGTAGAGCGAATAAATATCTATTTCTAATATTCGTTGAATAAAATGGTGAAATTGAATTTAGAGTTTAGAATTGGAGCCCAAAATTCTTAATATCTCAAGTTTTAAATTGTTTTTCTTTACAGAATGGAAGGAGTTTTTTCATCAAGAACCAGGCCCAATTTGCGAGAGATCTATTGCCTCACTATTATAAACACAATAATATGGCCAGCTTCGTGAGGCAATTAAATATGTGTAAGTATTTCGATTTTCGTTGAGGTACTTTTCATTGGTATCATTTTTTCAAGAAGAACGACCGCGTGAAAATTCAAAAAATTATAATGTTTACAATTTTGAAGAAACGTTTTAAACATTTATATTAGTATAGTTAAAATCTGGTACTAGTTTTAATATTTAAATTGGTTTGTCTACATTTTCTTTTTTTTTTCTTTTTTTTTTATTAATTTACATTGCAATTCCCTTGGAACATTACGTCTCTAATTAAAATTGATTAATATGATAAAAAGTAATTAATTAATTAATCGATAAGTAAATATCGAAAAGGGACCTAATGTTTGCAAGGAAATTAAACGTTAAATTTAAAATTCACATGTACCAAAAGAGTAAGTTAATATAGATTTGTTTTAAAATAAAAAAATAAGCGAACTCTTTCAGTCAGATTCTAATAATGCTGTCCGCGTTTTTCAGACGGGTTTCACAAGAAAGTTTCAGTTGAATTAGGTGGTTTGAAGTGTGATAGGGACGAAATGGAATTTGCACATCAGTACTTTTTGAAGGGACATCCATATCTGTTGGATCACATCAAAAGAAAGGTTAACGATCCTAAATGCTCTAACTTAATAGATTAAATTCCTAAAAAGCTTCACTTTTAAAATTATAGTTTTTCTTCGCAATTCAACCTTCATTTCAAAATCAAATCTTTTTACTAATATTTAAGAAACCTACTTTCCAAAGAACTAATAGAGAATTTTTAAAACGAATTTAGATAGCAACGGCGAAGGTGCAAGATTCATCAATGCCTCCAATCAAGCCGGAACTAATGAACAAAGTACTAACGGATGTGAGAAGCATGAGAGGAAAACAAAATCAATTGGATTCGACACTTGCATCTATGAAGAGGGAAAATGAGGCCCTTTGGAGGGAGCTTGCAGTTTTGAGACAGAAACATCTGAAGCAGCAGCAGATTGTTAATAAACTGATCCACTTCCTCGTCACTCTTGTACAACCATCAAGAGGCAGTGGACTTTCTGTTAAAAGACGCTATCCGCTCATGATAAACGATACTGATAGAGAGCGAAACAAAGAAAGTAAAATGAGTAAGGTAATTATTTGAGATCAATTTTTGGAATAGTATTATTTATACTTATCGTGAAGAATTGATTTTTAAAATTCTTTTTTCTTATTAGGAGCAAACATCACCCTTGGGACCAGTTATTCATGAACTAGACATCTCCGAGCACGATTTGGATTCGCAGTACATCGTTGCTGAGTTAGTATTTCTATTTTAATAATATTTTAACAATTAATTTAATAAGTTAATGGAGGTTTACATTAATGTTATATTTATCTATTATAGAATGTTAGAAAATCATCAAGAACCATCTATTCAAAGTCCCGAGCACCAAAGTCAACCAATCGTGGATGAAGAACATTCCGATGCTCTACATTTTATAGATTCGGCTCAGATTCCCGAAAATATTCAGTATATTACTGCAGAAGAGAACGAAGCCCTACAGAAACGCCGTAAAGGCAAAAAGAAGTAAGTCCTTTATTTAAAAATGAAGAACTGTCAAAAATTCTAGGAAAATATTCCAAACCTTGTTCTGTTTATTTTTTCATTTACATTTTTGTGTCTTAACATCGGTGGTTTTTCATGAATTCACATTTTAAAAAACCTTGTGAAGCATGTTTGGTTTTCCATTGGATTCAAAATTCCTTGTAATCTTAATCTATTTTTTAATAAAAATGTAATTCGTTCGCGTAAATATTCTTTGCGTTAATATATAAAACCGCGTTATAAATTATTTTTTAAATTGCAATTAAAAGACTGCTAATTATTTTGGTTTCGTTTTCAAATTACCATTGCACAAAGCGATGACTAATTGAGGAAGTATTAATTTTTGACAAGTGAGCAAAGACGGAAGTAATTTGAGACTTGTATTTTTTGTAATATGAATTTGAATATTGCTAGGAGGAAAAACAACGTGCCTATCAAAATTGTGATCCCAGCGACCGAGAAAGGAGAAGAATCCAGGTTATTAAGTCACTTATTAGATCGTCTGGTGTTGGTGTCTTTTGATTTCTTACTCCTTTCAAAAAATTTATAGCTATTTTCCCACTGCAGAAAATTTTTTATTTGCTTTCATTCTCTCTTCTGCATGGATATTTGGCATTAAAGCTGCAAGCTAGACTTTTCAGAGTTTATTTTACATGAATTTGGTGAATTTTATTAGTTTTTTATTCTATTAGAAAAGTATTAGAAAAAGGTAACCATTTAAAAACTTGTTTTTATGTAAATTATCTCTAGATAAGTTCAAAATTATTTTCATTAATCGTGTATGTGCTTTTTTAAGTAGAATCTTGGATCGCTCCTCTCTTTGATTTTTTAACAAAAAATTGATTTTGGTTTTGGGAATGAAATTATTCTGAAAGTTGTAAAACAAAGCCAATTTTAAATTGTCTATATTAGATTTAAGTTGATATTTCTTATTCATTATATTATTAAGTATGATCCTTTTGAATATTTGAATGTCAAATAATTCCCTGTGTTTTTAATCGTTACATAGATTTACGAACGTATTCTTTTAATTGCATGTTAGTTTTTATTCTTTAGAAAATAACAGGCTTCACAGGGCTATGGGGAATAGAAGGGTATATAAGGTACTTTTTTTTAACTCAAAAGGTATGTACCCTTTTTTTACAAAAAAATATATAGTTTTACAATGTGAGAAGTAAAAAGGAAAACAAGTTTGTCATTGTGGTTTTCATATAACTTAGTTTTACAAATATCCAAAATCTCAAAATTGGAATTCTTTTGAATGAAAAAATAAATTTTCAGCAAATGAATGAGTAAAACAGGAATTTTTTTTAAAACAAGGGGAAAAAAAGGTAAACTGGAGAATAGGGGAAAAACTATGAAGTCGGTTTGTGAGGCCTGATATAAGCACTTGATTTTTTTAACTTATGAAAGAAATTCATAAAATAACAGCATCTTAAAAATGTTCATTCAGAGTTTTTCAATGCTTTGCTACTAAAATGATTTACTTAACTTTTTTAGTTAAAAATTGTTTAAATGTGCAATTGTTTCATTTTGAAGTCTTCAATTTAGACATCCTTTAATGATAAAAACTGCTTTCTTTTTAATAAAGCAAAATAGATAAAAGATTGTTTAGGGGTGTTGGATCCAAGTTAATCCAAGTTCTAATCTCAAAATTCAATCTCTTCATTTTACTCAACACATATTGTAATTAAATACCATATATGTACATATTTTCGATTATATTTTGAGTTCAGAACTTGAATTCTTTGTTTTAAGCAAAAAATAGTCAAATAAAATATTTTTTTTTTGCTCTAGACACATTTCTATTTTGATGAAGAGTATTTTTAAAAAGCGAAAATATATTTAGTTATAATATTTATTGAGTAAAATGAAGAGATATAATTTTTAAATTTATCCTTCGATCCAACACTTTTAATTCGAAAATGAAAATTACCAACTAAATCTTCTTTTTTTTAGGGAGGAAACGATCATGCTCGAAGTTCCTCAGGAAGAAGAGCCCGTGACGATCTCAGTTTTTGAAAATAATTCGACAACTTCAAAGCCGGTTCCACTAGCAACAGTTCGAAGCTCGAAATTAGCAGCGATGGCAGCAAATTTGAACAAGGATGCAGAACAAGCATTGGATGCGGAATTATCTTCCGGCGACCTGGATGAAATTGCCGAGATCGAGGAAGAAGTTAGAAACAATCCAGCAATGGTCAAGCTCGAAGATATTCTGATTATTCCAGATATTCTGGCAGATGAGAATACTGAGACTAGAGAATGTAGGATGACGAGTAGGAGCAGCCCGAGCGAACGCGGAAAGAATGGAAATAGTCCGAATAGTGTATGCAGTGAAGCTGAGGAAAATGCTGACAAGGACCCGACACAATTTGAATTTGCTTTAAGCAGCAATAATGGAAATGCAGAGGCAGATCAAAATGCGGCACCAACTGGGGCAAGCACAAGTGCTTCTACAGATAATTTATCATTAAGTTGCGTCAACCCTTCGGGCTTAGTCGATGATGAATACAGGTTAGCACCAACGTAAGTTAATTTCAGAACCTGGACTCAAGATTCATCGTTAGTATGAAACAATTTATATTTTTATTAGAAGCGATATTTAAATTTGTCAGTCTGACTCTTTCAAGCTGCTCTTGATTTATAGACATTTTTTTATATTTTAAGAGTTCCAGGATTACGTAATTTTTATTTTATTTTAAAACTAGCAAATTTTGTTTCTTTTTACTTTTATTATCTTTTTTTTTTTTACCATTAATTTCAATATTTTTCAACGATTTTGAGAAATCGGTTAAATTATCCATAATATCTAAATTTTAGTCTATAAAAGATAAAATTAGAAAGCTTCCTGATCATATTTGATAAAATTTGGATTTTTAATTTGGAAGTCTTTAAATTTCACTTGGCAAGTCAGACTGAAAATATTTCCAAGGGCGGTTTGCGTTATAAAATAAAATTTGAAAGGAACGGGCAAGTATTAGAGTTTTATAATATTCAATACTCAATTCACTTTCTATTAAAATTGAAAAGATAATTTAATTTAATTTAATTTTTCATATAAAATCTAAATCTCAGACTTTTATTTAGTACCATAAACCAATCTTTAAAGTTTCAGTTCCTTAGAAGGCTGACCTTCCTTTGCGTCTCTCTAAGACCCTAATTTCGTTTTCCCTTCACTAATATATTTTTAAATTTCGAGAGATAAAAGGTATGTATGGGATATGAAATATACTATAAAATAAAGAAAAACGATCAACAAGAAAGAAACCATGACAAATAAAAACGTAAATCAGTTTTGACTGAAAATAATAGACTAGAAAATTTTCTAATTTTATTCCTAATTCTTTCTTATGAGGTGAGAATCTAATAAAATATCTATTACTTCAATGAAAATAATTTAAACCTCAAAAATAAAAAAATTAAAATGGGAAATATTGCCTTTGGGAATTTATCGCTTGATAAAATGGTTCTAATAGTAATTTTTGCTTATTTATATTTAGAGCGGAAGTTGACAACCACCTCGAAACGATGCAGAGTGACCTGGAAAATTTGCGCGAGATTTTGCGCGGAGAAGGTTACAGTATTGATGCCAATACCTTGATTGGGGTATGTAATACATTATTATTTGATCTAAAATCGTTTGAGTCTCTATGGCTCTATTGACTTTCTGGTAATCTTCTTATTTTATTTTTTATTATCTAATTAATCAAAAATCAGGGTGGCCACAAGATTCATTTTTTCAATTTCCCTGAAATTTCCTTATCTTTTAGATAAATTTGCTCGACAGAAAAGTTTTAAGAATTCGAATAAATTTTCAATAATTTTATCAATATTTTTTTTTTAATTTCACATATCACTTTAAATTTTCTTAAGTGGCTTAAAATTCTACGGAATCTTTTAAAAATCATGAAAATCTCTTTAAATCCCTTCAAATTCCTACAAGCCTTTTTATAATCCTTCGAAATTCTTGGAAATCTTCTAAAATATGTTTTAAAAAAACTATTAATATGTAACGTAACAAAAATAACATAATTACACTCAACCCTTAAAATTATTCCCTTCAAGTTAAACTTAAAAACGGGAAATAACTTAAGGTTTGAGTGTATTATTATTTATATATCAATTTCTATTTTCTCTGATTTTCCTCACTTCTATGACATATAGGCCATCCTGAAAATTCATCCTAACATTGCATTCTCAACATAAATACTAGTTAATCATTCTCAAACCCAGAAATTAGTTCTATTTTGAGCCCGAATCTTAATATCCAGTTGAATCAAAATTTCTAAAAGAAAACTAGTTATCAATACGCCATTAGAGATTCATCCTGAACAATTCTTTATGACTCATTGTATTTCTTGTTTGTACTCCTATTTTATTTCTTCTTAAAATTTTAACTATAATAGGTAATTTCATGAGAATAGTAATCTAAAATTTCTAAACTGTCAATTTTACTTTCAAATAAGCACGTTCAGAAAAGAAGTGGGAACAATCGTTTTTTTTATAGTTCCTCCGAAATTAATATTTGTATCATACAGGCTGGAACTATAATTCAACCGAAGCACGAGGAGCTTTTCCTGGTGCAAAACAAGGCGCACGATGTGAGTCAATTTTGCACACGATTATAGTAAAATTTTTAAATTGAAAAAACTTTTCAATCCTCAAGATTGAAAGTTGCTCTTTTTATTTGAATTTACGTTCTCGAATTTCTACTCTGGTAGACACGAAATTCTCATTAAGATCTCTTGACTGAATGAACAATTTAAGTTGCCAGTCACATGAGTTTAATTAAATAATGATTCACAGATCATTTCTCAGTTAATCATGCAAAGGTTACATGGAAATATTTTCTAAATACATCTAATCAAAATTTGAGTGAAATAAAATTCTAATCAAGCGCTTCAACGATTCTGCAGTTATAGCTGCTCCCGGAATTCTGTTCGTTTAGCGCATCATATTTCCAATAGGAAATTTCGGTCACTGAATATAACCAATGTTTCAGAAAGGTTTGGGGGCTCAAAAAAACTAGATAGGTAAAGTACAACTCCATCAAGTTGAAAATTTTAATATTCTATCAGATTTTTAATAACAATTGATAAAAGAATCTTTTCTAGAGGACTTCCAACTTTTTTTAGAGGATTCCAACTTTTTTGATCAGTGATATCTAAAGCAGTCTTGTTGAAACGAAGAATATATGTAACTTTTATTTTTTACTTATCATAAATCATTTTTCCGTGTAACTATTAATATTATTCCATATAGAAGTGCTTTTGGGATGGTGAATCATATTTACATAATTTATGGGTTTTGTAATCTGTTTTAGTTATTTGGAGCCGATGATCCGATGTCATTTGGAATTCCCATGAATCCAGACTTGGATCCCCATTCGAATAAAGGGGATAAGAACGACGGAGAATCTAACGGTAAGAAATTTTTGTTTATTTCATTCGAAATTTTTAAATTTTAATTAAGATTAAAATTAATTAATTAATTTATAATAAAATTTATTTGAGTTGGGGTTAATAATTATTACTTTTTTCTCGCTCAAATGGTCCCCGTTTTTTAAACTCAAATTTGTAATATGGGGAGCAAATAGAAAAAAATCCTGTTCTTGTGGTTTTTATGTAAATTATGTAGTTTCAAAAATACCCAAAATATCAAAAAATTAGAATTTCTTTAAGTAAAAAAAAAATGAATTTTCAACTAAATATTTAAATTTTCATCCAAAAAAGTGAATTCTTAATGGAATAGATCTAAATTCTAAACTCAAAACTCTATTTCTTCAGTTTACGTAACAAATATTATAATTCTATTTTAAAAATGAGTACCTCTACAAAGCGAAAAAATATCTAATTATACTATTTGTTGATTCAATTATTTTCAGATTTCAGTCAGATTTCTAAGCTTTTGAAGCTACTATTAAACTAAAAACTGTTAAACTATTATAAAGTTAAATTAAGTTTAAGTTTTAAGTTTAAGCTTAAGTGTTTTCCGCAAATTCTCACCAGAATGCAAGTTTCGAATAGTCTAGAAAGAATTGCTTCTGAGGTTATCACACATCGCGAAATCGAGTTTTCACCACAACACCAACTTTAAAAAACATTACAAATTCACTTCGGTTTTTATAAACTTTTACATAATTTTGATCATTAGCCGTTATGGCGCTCAAATTGAGTCAAATTTAATTCAAAATCGACCAAAACACTATACTTTTCGACTTAAAATCCCGGAGCTCGACACTGCAGAGTTTGGATTGTAGGATTTTTTAGTCCACTAATCTTTACAGGTTCGCCAACAGATAAATTCAACAATTTCAAGATTCAAATGGATTTAATCTTGTATTACGCGATTTTTCAATTTTTTTTTTTTAGTTTTGACTTCATAGTTACAAATTTAGATTCGGAGTAGCTTATAGCTTTTTATTTTGGTACTTAGGTTCATTACTCGACTGAAATATAAAGCTGAGCACGCCTACCACTTTTTAACGAAAAATAAGTTTACGAAAATTTAAGTAGTTGTATATTCAAGATTTTAAATTAATAAGAATTCTAATAAGGTATTAATTCTAAATTAGGTATTAATTCTGAATTAGGTATTAATTCTGAATTAGGTATTTATCTAAATAAAATCTTCGAGGTTTTCGTCTCTAATTTAAAAATGTTTCTCTTTTTACAGACGGAAATTCCGGAAACAGTGGAGGAGAGCTCATGGCTTATAATCCAATGCCAACTTTAATGGATTTCGACGATGATATGTTTTTAAACGCCTCAACTTCGCCACAGAATTCTGTCACAGATATCAGACCCAGTGGTGCTTTCAGTTCCGATCCTTTGGAATTGGGAGATAGTAAAAATTCGATTCTGGACTCATTAATTGCAGCTAATAATGATCAGACATCGAATTCATAAACTTTTTTTTCATGGTAAGACTTTTTACCTTGCTTTACTTACGGGCGATAGATTCAGATTCTAACTTCAAAATTCGATTTTACTCAATAAATATTATAATTGTTAATTTTCTCACTCTATAGTGCTACTTTTTTTTTTAAACAGAATTTTGTCTATATATATATAACTAAAAGATATTTAATTTACATATATACATTTTGCACAATGGGAAGAATTCGAAATTTAAACTCAAAATTAATATTATAATTAAATATCTTTTCACTCTATAGATGTATTCTTTTAAACGAGGATTTTAAAATGAACCTACAAATTCAATTTTTGCATTTTATTCAAAATGTCTTTAAATTACATATTTGTTCGCTAATTCTAAGAGGAATTCGAATCCACAAAATGAGGAAATCGAATTTTCAGTTTAAAACTTGGATTCAACATCCTTAAATTGATAACTTTATAAACTTAAATTCATTAAATTAAAAAAAACCTATAATTTATTTCAGCGTGGTCCGATGACTCATAATTCGCTTCTCCACTAAAGGAAAAGCGAATATCACTTTTTAAGATAATGGATATTTTTTTTTAGATAACATGAATTCGATTTTCGCAGAAATAATCACACAATAAGATATTCTCGTTGTTAACAAAACTTTACTTTCATCAGCGTAGCGTCTCTGATTGAAAGATACTCGTCGAAACGAAAATTAGCTTTTTGTAAATACGTAAGGTTTTTTTTAATTTTGAAACAACTTTGTCAATAAAAATCGCAAATCGAAGAATTGATGAATTTTAAAAGTATGATGAGAAATTGCTTAAATGAGGTGTTTCGGAGTCTTGTCACATAATTCTGCGTTAAAATATATTTAGGTAGAACATTTTTCTACGTTGTAAGTCGACTTAGTCTCGAACAAGCACTTGCAATTACTTTTAAAGTTTTATTTTTTGTAATAAAGTTGTAATATAAAAATACTAAGAACTTGTCATAAGGAATAAAATCGATATGTAGGTGACGATCATCTTTGTAAAACTGAACTCATTTTACCGTTTTCTCATCCCTTATTTTAAGAAAATAACCATTTAAGATTGAGTTATTATTTATACTCCTTTCTTGTTTTGTTATTTTTAAGAATACAACTCAATAAGTGGAAAGAAAAAATGTTTTGTTATTAATTTAAGTCTTAGGAAATATAATGGATATTACTGAAAGATTTTTGTTATCTTGAAACCTAAAATCCTTCAGATAACAAGCTTCACAGTCTCTATGGGGAAAAAATAGTGTACATAGGGTATTTTTTTTTAACCAAAATTAGATAGTTTTACAATGTGAGGAGCAAAAATAAAAAAAAGCCTGTTGTGGTTTTCATGTAAATTAATTTTAAAAATTGCCAAAATATATAAAAATTGGGATACTCATCTATTTTCATAAAAAAAAAAAATTATCTTTTCACTTTTTTACTGTGATAACTGTTATTGAATGAATATAGGGTACTTTAGGATTTCAAAATTAGTTTCTAAATAATTCTAGAGAATAATTGGACAGGGTTCTCAATAAAACGACCTCAATTGATGAAAATATTATATTCTGTTCCTCTCTTTATCTCTTTAGCGCATTACTGTCACCTGATTTTATACAAATTGTATTTAGAAATATATAAAAGAAGGGCAGAGTAAAGTCTAATTGTAAATAACACTGTCACTTATTAGTTATAAATTGTTTGTATATATTGTTCGCTTTAGTTTGGCTGGCGACGGGCCAGTGGCTCATTTCCCTCTGAAGGTCTAGTGGCAAGGATTTAAGAACAACAGATTCCTTTCTGGACGGCGTGGAAATCGAAGGTGAAGGTCCAAGTCTCAAGCTGGCCATTTCGTTACTCGGTGATTCCCTGTGTGATTCTCTCAGCCAAACTTCTAGCTTCGTTTTCTTCGGAGAAGGTTCAGCTTCACAGGGCAAATCTTCATCATCGATTTGCTGACAAGTTCCAGCCACAGGTTTCGGACTATTAATTGAATCTGAACTAATCGAGAGAAGGCTGTTCTCAAAATGTGAATTCGAAACATCGGAAGCATCGTTGCTGTCCTGATTTGTACTCATTGGAGATCCAACTTTGGAATCTAGAATTCCCTCTTCGGAACTGATATCGAGAACGGATTGGACGGCGACCTGTTTTCTCAAAAAGGATGTGATGCTGCTTCTTCCAGAAGTCCTCTCTTGGAATTTTGTGAAGGCAACTCCGAGGAGGGTCAAGTGAAAAGGTTTCGACACATCGACTGCCCTGTGGAAGAGCTTCATGGCGAGGGCGAGCATTTTTGCGTGATCGTAAACTCCGTTTTTTGTGAGGGGCAAAAGATGCTGAGGTAAAGCACACTGTCTCGTTTCTCTTTTTCCAGAATTTGGTTTGTTGAAGTCCTGTTTACGAACTGTAAGTTTCATGGCAATGGGGATTCGACCGTCCTCGGTCGCAAGTTCTGTAAGTCTTCGGAGGAGAGCACCCAGTCGGGATTCGACTTCATCTACGAGAGAGATGTTTCTGAAGCCATCCTCGAGGCCGATTGATTGGGGTTTGCCTGAAGGTTTCACGACTGAGTCGTCTATTCCCTCTGCCAAGTCCTTTAGCTTTCTTGCAAGATCTTTCCCTATTTTCTGTTCCAGCTTTTCCAGGGAAATCTTCCGTAGATCTTCGACTGTTGTGATTTCGTTCACCTGTAAACAGATATCAATTTCAGTGAAAGATTTTTCAATGGGAGTTTCTTCAACTTTTAAGGGCGTTGATTTCAAGTTCTAATCTTAAAATTTGATTTCTTCATTTTACTTAAGGAGCATTATAATTAAATTCTTTTTTTCGTTCTGTAGTTACACTTCTATTTTGAAAAAAAGCATGTCTACAGACATTTTTACAAATTTAAAAAAATTTCGTGGAACTTTAAAGGATTTCATATAATTTTAATCGATTTTAAATACCTGTAAAAGTTCTGTCATTTTTTGTCCAACGCCAGGAATCTTGGAAACAGGTCCCACCGAGGAAAGTAGAGCAGTCGCAGCACACGGATAAATTAAAGTTTGTCCATTTGGTTTATTGAGACATCCTCCAAGTTTTGCCAATAATTTATTATGTGCAATTCCTGCGCTACAGGTGAGTCCCAGTTCCTTTAAAATCTTCATCCTCATTTCCATAGCAACCTTCGAAGCCGCGATCAACCTCGCATGACATCCACAAGGACATTCTTCATCCGGATCTCCAAAAAACTTTCCATTATCCATCAAATCCGAACTAACAATCGCCGAATCTCTATTATCCAAATATTTCTCCGTTAGTGAACTCGCGTCAATAAAGCACTCATCTAATCCCAATTTTTCAACAAGTGGAGTGAACCGGTGCAAAACTTCAAAAATTTTGTTCGAAATTTGTCGATACCTGGTCAAATCTTCTCCTCTGATTAAAACCAATCCTGGACATAACTGGAGTGCTTCTTGGACAGACATACACTTTTTTATTCCAAATTGACGAGCCAAATAATTACTTGTAACAACTAAATTTTTTTGTTGCACGCCCAGAGGTTTATCTTTGTGTTCCGGATGCTGCACCATTTCCACTTGGGCGTAAAAGCAGTCCATGTCCAAGTGGATTATAGATCTTGGGTGTTCTATAATTCCATCTTCTACGATATCCATTGACATAGTTATTTTTACAAGAATTTCTACTTAGATCACAGTTATTAATTGTCTTTAATTTACTTTTTTTTTCCTTTGAATTAGAAACGATACATCTTCGGTGGAAAGGAGAAACGAAAACGAGAACTGAAAACGAGAAATGAAGCCACCAACTTTCTCCTCCGCTCGATTCTTGAAGAAAATTGTCGAAATGGGGTTATAAACTGTATTGGTTTGTTGGTAAACACACGCCTTCAGATGCAAAATTTTCGCGGGATTTTCAATGACACTTGTCACGTGCTGGGAAAACTTGTCGTGACCTGTAGGTGCATCTCGATTATTTCTTTTGTTTTATCGAGTCCGAAATAAACGAAAGTCGTGAACTAGAACATGAAAGTGTCAAGGAGGCAAGAATTGTCACTTTATTACATTCACTGGAATCTTCTAAAGTTATATTGCCCGTTGTTTCTTGAATTTATAGATGCAGGGAGTCACTCACAACACTTTTTTGATGAATTTGAGTCTTCGGTGATGATTGATTGATGAAAATTCGGAGAAATTGGCTATTTGTGGGTCGAAAATAGGTTAGGTTGTCGTTCAGTCAGACGAAGAAATGTTAGCGTCATTTCAGGCGACCTCGCCTGAATCGTGGTAAAATCGTGGCGTAATTTTGAAAAGGAGTATTTTTTACACTTGATACTACAATAGTTTTAAGTTTTTTTGGGAGAAAGGGTCTATTTTATTTAAGGAGAGATAAACGTATCGAAACGATCCAGACCATTCGGCGGCCATTCGGTGACTGGTGACCATGACTAGAAAATGTGAAGGAAAATGAGCAGTGATACCAACTGTTTAAAAATAACTCAAAATTTAGAAATTAAATATAAATTACTAAATTTATATTGAAACAAATCTAATGGATTACTAAAAATATCTAAAGAAAGAAAATTGATATTGGGTTGAATTTAGCTTTCTTTTTCTTATCCAGATAAGAATATTATTTGAACAATTTTCATATTTCTGTTGGTACCACTAGGAAAATTGAAAATACGCCACATGTGGAGAAAATGTGTAAGGAGAATTACCTTTCGCTGATTGGTGGAAATTCATGCTCTCGTGATTGCCTTAATGCCTTCCCCCTCCACTTTGGAATGGTTTTAAGCGCCCTAACCTCAAAATTGTCATAATCAGTAGAAAGATTTTCCTGGTTTTCCCTTGGCAATTTTCTGACGCTCTATTTTTCTTAATAGTTCCCAGTTTTTAATTAAAATTGCTTGATCATGTTGATCAAAGTTAAGGTAAGACTGTGGTGCTTAAAATTAGATTGTAGTACAAATCGAAAATTGTAAACTAATTTATTTTTTTTGTTTTCAGACTCTCACTGGCAAGGAGGTATGTAAACCGGCAACAGTTTTTGTTTTTCCTTATTTAGTATTCATTTCTATACGAATGTAAAGTTTTTTTGCATTATAATTTAGTAATAATAGTTTTGTGTTAGGTCAGAAATCCATTTGACGTTTTCGGCATTTGGGTTTTTGAGATTTTGCCGATTTTGCGGATTTTGGTATTTGTGGTAATTGCTTGTTATTATCGTCATGAAATTGAAATCACAACGAAATTTAATCCTCTTTCGAGTGAATATTGGGCAATCAGTAAAGAAAAATAACTTCAAGCTTTTCAATGACGATGACGACATAACCTAAAATTCAACGTGTGATGACTTTTCAGTTCGCAATTATTGACAGTTCAGTTGGATTTTTTTATGTTTTCAACACCTTGACTTTCTTTGGAGGTATAGAGTGAGAATGATCAAGAGTGATAAAGAGATTTCAGTTTTCAGTCTATTTTGTAAATTTCGTTACAGAAGATAGTGGAAAAAAGAAGTTTATGTTGGTTTATATGTTAAAAAGAATTTTTAATGTGTTTTTACAGATTGAAATCGATATTGAACCAACGGATAAAGTCGAGCGAATAAAGGAAAGAGTGGAGGAAAAAGAAGGAATTCCACCTCAACAGCAACGATTGATTTTTAGCGGGAAGCAGATGTAAGTATATTTTTATATATATTTGGAATATCCGTTTTTTTAAATTTGTTTTATTCTAAGGCTATCAATGAGTCTATATTTGAATTTTAATTTTGGCGCTTGAATGCCTGAACAATTTTAAGGATACTGGATCCTAATTCTAATCTTAAAATTGATTTGCTTAATTTTACTTAACAAACACTGTACAGAGAGGAAAAATGCGTTTTAAGCAAAAAGTATTTAGATTTTAGATTAAATACTTTTTCGCTATATAGTCACATTTTTTATTTTGTTGAGTAAAATGAAAAGATAGAATTATGATCAATTTTTTTAGGAACGATGAAAAGACGGCCCAAGATTACAAAGTGCAAGGTGGAAGTGTACTTCACCTTGTGCTTGCTCTCAGAGGAGGATCCTAATTTTTTTCCAAACTTCCGAGGACTTGTTCTATAAAAATAAAACTTATAATAATTTACATTTTAATTTCATTTAACATTAATGTAATGTTTCTATCAAGAATAAAACTACAATACAAATGTTAATAAATAAGAGATAAAAGTAAACATGTTGTTATTTCAAGTTTTTTCGATATTAGGTAAGTTAGTAGATAGATGTCCTTTTAATTTTGGAAATTACATTTTTATTACATTT
Source organism: Synergus itoensis (assembly GCA_904066005.1). Taxonomy (NCBI): domain Eukaryota; kingdom Metazoa; phylum Arthropoda; class Insecta; order Hymenoptera; family Cynipidae; genus Synergus; species Synergus itoensis. The sequence continues at coordinate 2,529,633 of CAJFCP010000076.1, read as the reverse complement.
TTATCACACATTTTTATCAATTCAATTTTCAAATTTGGCGCCTCATTCATTAACGCAAGCGCACAATTCCAAGGTCAACTGATCTGTCATTTGATCATGAGTTTTTTTTTGTAAATTTTGACAGTTTCTCAAACCTTTCGTGGAGATTGGAGCATGTGCCATGTGAACACAGTTATGAAAGAATATACATTTCTTTATTTATAATTATTTTATAATATTAATTGTGGAAGGAAGTTTTAAATGACATTTTTTGAAGGAGGGACAATATGTATGAGAACGAAATATGTGATACTTAACCTAAACGTCAAACTACAATCCCCATCATCTGAATTGAATAATTTTAATTTTGCGTCATTCAGTTGACAGAATTTGCGTGAGCGTACATGCGAAGCTTTGTTCAATTTCTTCCGTTATTTTTGTGCTTCGAGGAAATATAAACAATGGAAAAAGAAAGGTAAGATTGAAGATTTTTTTTGATTTTTTCTCCAGCATAGAGAAAATGAATTTCTTTCTATTTTCTGGTCTAAAAGTATCTATTTTTTAGTTTAAAAATTGTCCAATATATTGCAGATTTACGATGCTACTCCTGGAACCAGGGGAAATATTTTTTGAGGATTATAGCGTCCAAATGAAATTTGAAGATCCTTCGAATTTAGAAAATAAGGATTGGATCGAGGGAAGATTGAAACTTTGTTCTAAGTCCCTCGTTTTTGTAAATAAGGATATAATTCAGCCCCTAATTAAAATTCAATTAAAGGAGACAACATTGGCAGAAATTTGCAATTCTAGTGTCAGTTTACCAGGGTTAGTTTATATATTATTTATTATTATTATTATTATTATTATTATTATTATTATTATTATTATCGATTACTTCATTTTACTCAACAAATATTACAATTAGATATTTCTTTTGCTCTGCATCGGTACTCATTTGTCAAATAGAAGTTTGTGTATATAGTCGGAAAAATCTGCTTTTAATACTTTTTGCGTGAAATGAAGAGATAGGATTTTACGGTTAGTTCTCTTGGATCCAACAACTTTAAAAAAATTTAATTAAAGGAATTATTTTCTTTGCACAGGTCAAATATTCTCTCCATAGAGTGTAAAATCTACGTTAAAATGTTGGAAGGAAACGTCTTCGCTCCTTATAAATTTGTGCACAAAAAGACTTGTTTTCAGTTTAGTTTTAATTATGCCAAAGTCGAAGATTCCCTTCCACAAATTTTACAATTGCTGAGAGCAGCGACTCTTCCGACAGCTGAACAAAATGCTATGGTTAATATTTTTTATATGTGTTAAGTGAAAATTGAATTTGTTTTATATTATATTATTTAATTCTCAGATTATGGCAATAGTTCATTCAAGACAATCACGAGTTTCTTTTGATACTTCGTGGTTGGAAGACCTCTATGAACAGGTTGTAATTGAAGTGCAAGCGAATAAAGTTTTGCCACTTGTTGTCAATCCAGGAAGAGTATTACTCACAAATAGCAGGATATATTTTCAACCTTATAATAACATGGACCAAGTAAGGAAAATGAATTAAGTTTAAAGGGCCCTGGACCCAACGTACTCAAAAATTAATTCACATTTTTCTATTTATTTCTAGCATCCTGTCTTAAAAATACAACTGAAAGATATAAAAAATGTGATAAAAAGAAGATTTCTCCTGCGACAAGTGGTACGGTTCATTAAAATAAATAATAAAGAATTATTTTTTAAATAGATTTATATCGCTAATTTAATTTTGAATCATAGGGACTCGAAATTAAGTGGACTCGAATTCCAGAAAGGAAACCAAAATATTTATTTCTTACATTAAATAATCAGGAGGACAGAGATAAATTGTATTCATTTTTATTGAAACAATCCCAAGTTCATTTGGAAACAATTCCACAAAATCAAATGACGATGCTATGGCAAAATGGAACATTGTCCAATTATGATTATCTTCTTTATATTAATAGGTAATGAAAACCACATAAGTAAAAGTATATTTCCTGATTATACAATATAAATTTTCCTTATTCTTCCTTCAGTTTAGCGGATCGAACTTTTCACGACTTGACTCAATATCCAGTGATGCCTTGGATAATTCAAGATTATACGTCTGAAGTTTTAGATTTAGATGATCCTAACGTTTATAGAGATCTCACCAAACCTATAGGAGCTTTAGAACCTCAGCGTTTAGAGAGATTGAAGGTAAAATAATAAGCACAAATAAATCAAACTTTATAGTCAAGGATTTTGGATCTAAGTTCTAATTTCAAAATTCGATTTACTCATTTTACTTAATATATATCAAAATTAAATATTTTAAATTTAGGAAAGATATGCAGAGATGTCGGATCCAAAGTTTCTTTATGGTTCCCATTATAGTGCCCCCGGATTTGTATTATTCTATCTTGTAAGAAAATATCCTCAATTAATGCTCTGTCTTCAAAACGGAAGGTTTGATCATCCAGACCGAATGTTTAATAGGTAAACAAATTTGTCATTTTCAGAGAATCATTAATAATTAAATTATAATTTAAAGGCAAGTATTTATTTTTCTGTTAACAGCGTAGCCGACGTTTGGAAAAATGTTTTGATGAACATGTCTGATTTCAAAGAACTGATTCCAGAATTTTATGACACAACGAATTCTGGTGAGTTTTTAGTCAATGGATACGGAATCGATTTTGGATATCGACACGATGGAACAAAAGTTGGCGATGTTCATCTTCCCCCTTGGGCGCAAGGTAAATGAAAATTTATTTAAGGGTGTTGGGTCCAAGTTACAACCTCTAAATTCCAAGTCTTTATATTACTTAATAAATATAATTATTAGATATTTTTTTCCTCCATAATAGTACTCATTTTTTAAATAGAAGTATGCATATTGAGCGAAAAAATGTATAATTAATACCCTTAAAGAATTAAATTATTAATCCCTGTATGTGTTTTGGAATATAGGACCTTCTGACTTTGTACAAAAATTACGAAGTGCATTAGAAAGTGACTGGGTTTCGGAAAATTTGCACAGTTGGATTGATTTGATATTTGGTTATAAACAGAAAGGAGAAGAAGCAGAAAAAGCTAACAATGGTAAAATAGAATTTTAATTTAATTTTAATTCTATGTAGTTCAATTCTATTTTCCTTTCATTTCACTCTCTTTCCAGTATTTTTCCATTTATGCTACGAAGGAGCAGTAGATTTAGACACGATCCGAGACATAAACGATCGATACGGTCTGGAGGTTCAAATTATGGAATTTGGTCAAATTCCAAAACAAATTTTCCAACTGCCCCATCCCAAACGACAAATTTCTTCCAGGGATTTAATTCGTTCCGCAACGTTATTCTCCTCTCCAAATTCTGCTTCAAAAGGTAAAAATATTTTTAAACTTATAAAGCTTATTTATTTTTTTTTTACTAAAGAAAATTCTTTGACTTTTAAATTACTTTTTTTGCAGAAAATGAAAGTATTGGAATTTCTATAAAAGAGTCGATAAGTTTTCAGTCCCACAAAGAAGGTGTAAATTCCGTGACTCTCATAAAAGAAGGGGTTCAGTCTAACGATATTGTGTCTGTTGGACAAGATGGAACTTTAAAATTCTATTCAATAATATCTCGAAAATTAACAAGGAGCGTTTTAGTTTCTTCCTTGCCTTTATCGTCATGCATATCTTATCAGATTTCTCCCCAGTCTAATGTCATTGTCGTTGGATCCTGGGACAATAATTTGTGAGTTATCTCAATTTTTAATTTAATTTGTACGATTAATTTAAATTTGGTTTCATTAAGGGCATTGAATCGAAAGTCTAATCTCAAAATTCGATTTCTTTGTTTTGCTTGACAAAGGAAAGGAAATAAAAATTTGAGATTATAACTTGGATCCAATTAACTTAAGGAACTAATTTAGAGAAAATTGAGACCATATGGGTAGAAAATATTTACTTTCAGAATATTTTATGACGTTGAATTTGGAAAAGTGATAGATACGCTTTTAGGACACGAAGATGCAATTTCTTGTTTGGCATTTAGTGCTCTGCATAATGTAATTATATCAGGATCCTGGGATTGTACTGCAAAAGTCTGGCGAACTTATACTTCCGGTTCAAAAATTAAACCAGCTGAACATCTGGTTGCTCAACTAGATCATGATTGTAAATTAACCTCGATGAATATTTCTAGGTGATATTTTTAGAATCGAATTTTGGATTTAGAAATTGGTGTATTCAACAACCTTAATTTTTGTAAACTTTAAATTTTCAGAGACGAGAGTTTGTTAGTCTCAGGTACGGACGATGGAGAAATATTTTTGTGGAGTATGGAGACATTCAATTTGCAATTTAATGTAAAAGGTAACGTAGAGAATAACTTAAAATATTGCTTAAAAACTTGCTTTTTAAAAATATCGAAAAATGTATTTTTATCACTTTTTTAGGTCACTCAGCAAAAGTGAATGCTATAACCTTCGAGCCGGAGTCGAAAAATATAATTTCCTGTGGTTCCGACAACGTATTAAGCGTAATTGATGTCCAAACAAGTACGCAAATTTTTCACAAGATTTTAGAATTCGAGGCGACTTCCTTGATGTGGATGAAATCGCTGTTATTAATCGGAGATGACTCTGGAAATCTTAGCGTTTGGGATCCTCAAGCTGCGAAATTTCTCTCGAAATTAAAGTGCCACAATGGTAATTTCAAGATTTTGATTTATTATTTACAACGCTCAATGTGCAACATCAATTTTTTTCTCTTTCACACATGTTACATACAAAACAAATTCTCTAACTACATATATTTCACATTACAATATCTTAATTCAAATCGCAGATAATTTAAAATGAACGGAAGAATTTATTAAATTTTCAAGTTTCCTCTTTTGCACTATTAAACATTTTAAATTTTACTTTAGGTCCTCTGAGTTCGATATCCGTGACACCGGACAATAAAAATGTGATAACAGGCGGCAAAGACAGAAAAATAATCATTTGGGATTGCGACTGTCCATAATTTTAATAAAATACGCAGAAGACGGTTTTTTTTTTAATTTTATGTAAATAGAATCGAAATTCGAGCCACTTTTGCGCGTTTGTTAATATTTTGGATATAGACAAATATGCCTAAAATATTATTTAATGTATATAAAATTGAAGACTGTTGAAGTATTAACTTAGCTGTAAAAAATCATGTAAAGCTTTTTTCATGAAGTTAATAAGTTTCAAATAACGCAATAAATAGAAATTAATAATACAATCGTAAAGCTTTGTTGGACGAACTTGATTAGCTAGAATGAATTAGCTAGTTTTTATTTTTATCCTAGAAATTATAAATTAAACAGTAGAGTTTTATAAAATAAAGTGTGAAGAATTTAAAAAGTGATCACATTACTTGCAGAGGTAGAGGTCGAGTAAATTATTTAATATTTATCTAAATTTAACACTTGTAACAGTTTATACTTTTAATACTTTTTCAGCCAGAGAAAATTGTAGAAGAGTTATAAATAATATTTTCCTATTTCTTTTTAAGTACACAATAAAAATGGACGCATAGCAGGTTAAAAATATCATTCAAGTCCCTAGATCCACCTTTTTTGAAGTTTTTTTTTAACAAAGAAAGTGGATTTGTAGATCAATAAATAAAATTCCTCACTCGAAGTATTAAAAATATATTTTAAATAAATATTCGCTTTTATACCACACACTTTCACTTTTCACTCTGATGTTAGACTTTCACTCATTTTTTTTTTGTTTGAATTTAAGGAATTTCTTTTAGCAAAATGCAGATCTTCAATCTAAATTTTACAGAAAATTTCTAAAAATGTTGATACTTTCATTGAAGATACAAGGTAAATATTGAGTATTTTCGAGATTCTGGATCAATTCTTTTAGTTCTCTTATTTTACTAGATAATCCTGTTTTAGCTACCTGCGCTTCCTATGGTCAATTTTCATGTTACTTCCGAAATTCTAATTATTATTACCAATTTAGATGTTTCAGTTGCTCATAGGTGATGAAAAAAATTATATTCCAGGGTCCCATTCGAAACCAGGTTGGTATAAAACCTTTATAAAGAGCCAAAAATCCTTCGTTCTTTATCGTCTGAAATTAAAAAAATATATATATATTTTATTCTAGTTAAAAAATTTTTCAATTATTAAATAAAAACGGATTGAATTAGAAAAAAACTTACTTGTAGAAAACAATCTACACTGCCAGAATAAATATGAGAAGGTAATTTACCACAGGTAGTTCGAATTCTTCTCTGATTCATTAAACGTGTCTAAAAAATACAAATGATAAAATTTGAAATAATTTTATGTTAATGAAGATGACTAAACATTTTTTTGTGTAAAATAAATTTATTGAATTTTGAACTTAGAACTTGGATCCACACACTTCAATAAATTTAATGAATTTTTTAAATCAAAAATAAATAAACTTACTCGAACAACATCAATTGGTGTAGAGGCAACAGCACTTCCCATGCTCGCTATAAAACTAGACCTAGAAATAAAAATCCAACCATTTAAAAACCAGAATAACAATTAATATTAATCGCTAGCAAAATATATTAACTTTGTTAGACACAATGTCTTAAAGGCGGTTTTTAAAAAGCCTTTCTGGACAGTGTTTAAAGAAACCTTTTCGAAATTACATTCCAAACGTTTCTAAATTCGATTTTTATTATTTATATTGTTTAAATTAGACATTTTTAAAGATCAGAGTTATCCCATTAGTTAGAATATTAGACCTTTAGTTTCTATACATTCTCCACGAACCCTTATCCAAGTAAATACTAAAAAAAACGAAAGATTGATAAATTGGAACCCTAATACTATGAATTAAATCATACAAAATTGAAAAATAAAGTTATAAAATGATAATGTGCGTTTTCAAAATTCATGAGTGCTAACCAAGATTAATTCAATGGAGTAGATGAAGAGGTTTATTCATTTGGATGGGATTCTCTGACAAGACAAGAAAGAGTGAAGACTGAGCACACCTTCTGTATTCTCTGGTCATCTCAACAGCAAATACCTGCAAATAAAATCATTTCGAAAGTAAAGTTAAAAAATAAATAATTGCTCAAAAATCTCTTTTCCTATTTAAAATCTTCTCACAAATCGAAAACGAAGAAGAACCTAATATAAATAGAATTAAGCTTTAGCTTACAAAAATATGTCAAGACCTGGATAAGGGTTAATTCGTTTTGAAAATTATTACACCGAAAGTCATTTCCAAAAGTGAATTATTAATCCACAATTATTAGTTCTTTTCCTTTAACTTTATACCTTACTTTCAACACAAGGATGTCCATTTTTAAATTATACATTTTTTTCTGGGACTTGTCGTATATCTTTTTTACCTAGATTCACGAAAAATAAACGATTAGTTATAATTAACTGTTGAAAAACAAGGATTTAGAACCCAGGAGTCACGAAAAAGGGAAACTTACACAAAGTGGTTATTAACGCTGTCCCCCAAAAGAGAGATGAGTCGATTTTTGCTAAAATCATAGATCGGCAACTCCACGGCTGCGATTATACCAGCCCTCTGAGCTGTTGGTCCAACTCCCTGGATTTAAAATACAGTATTTTTAATTGAGATTTTATATTTAATTTTCCAGTTCAATTTCTTCGTTCTGCTTAATAAATATTATATGTAATTAGATATTTTTTTGGTCTGTACACATAATTCTCTTTTAAAAATGAGTTCCACTGAAGAGCGAGAAAATATCCATTTATAACATTTGTTAAGAAAGATGAAGAAATCGAATTATGTTGTTAGAACTTTAATCCAAATGAATTATAATTTAATTTACCCTCCATAAACCACGAATGCCCTCGTGCTGATAAACATCCCGGAAGCATCCAACAAGACTGAGATTTGTCTCGGTACCAGTTTGCATTCTAACTTTTACAACATCTGTCGGATTTGCAATTGCACTCGAAATTGCACCTGCGACAGCTGCACAGACGATATTTGTTAGGAATAAATCTTCGGTCCCCCATCGACTTATTGCTTCCTTTTGTAATGAGTAGTAGGTCCCGAATTTTATCGTTCCGTAGGTCGCTTGCCTCAAAATCGCTGAGCTGATTCTATAGATTAACAGAGCAAAAAATATTTAATTATAATATTTGTTGAGTAAAATGAGAATATCGAGAGCAGAATCTGAAATATATATTGAAAATAAAAATTTTAAACTTTATATACAAACCCAGAATACAAGGCTTTGACTCCTTCCTCTTTTGAAATTTGTACTATCGCGTTAGTCATTCCAGAATATTTAAGATATGCATGTTTCTTATCTAGCTTTTGACCCTGAATTTGTAAACGAGTTTTTGTCGTGTCCAAAGGAAACGTTCCTGCATTTATAAAATAAATTAATGTTATTTTTAATTAGATTTTGTACTCTATTTAAGAAACTCATTTTTCTTTTGATTACCTAATTCAGCAACTATCGACGCCAAACCTCCGTAGACGAAAGGTCTCCAATCTTTCCAGTTTTTTTCTCCCATCACAGTCTTCTATCTCTGAAAATAAATTAATTATAGTTCATTTTCTAAAAACAAAATTTCCTCCAAGAAAATTTAATAACAATTCTAGTTTTTGCTCTATACGAATATTTCTATTTAAAAACTGGGTTCTACTACGGAGAAAAAATGTTTAATTACAGAAGAAATCGCAAATATTGCCTGACAAAAACAAGAAACACTTTTAAGACTCTAGGAAAATTTAAGTTTTACTTGCGTCACATCGATTTATTAATTCACCAACTCTTATAATTTAAGATAGGTACTATCATCGTCTCATTACCATTAATTGAACTAACTTTTAAATAAAAATTTCATCTGATTGCATCACTGAATCAAAATTTTTGCCACTATATATTACGTCTGGGACCGGAGTTTATTTTGCATAAAGTGGAAGACTAAATTTGTGTGCGTAGTAAAGTGCGAAATACCTGTCTTTAATCTTTAATTAACTCCGAAATTGTATAGAATCATACAAAAACAAATAGACCTCGTGGAGTTTTATTTTTTTGGTCGCAAATCCTCTTTCAACTTTATTGTTGATTCTTATTAATTTTCATATTCACTCTGATTGTCGGAAACCAGAAAAACGTGTTGACAAACGTGTTTTCGACGTCGACTGCGACTCGTGTTCATCTACAGTCTACACTACATACCGTTGTTTTTTTTTCTTTTATCAGCAAACAAGTGCAGCAAAGCAAGTTTTGTTGGAAAAAGCATCAATGGCATCAAGAAGTGCAAACTATTACAGTGTTAGTGTTAGTGTGTTGGTGAGAATGTGAGATCAGGTGATGACCAAGTGTCAGACCAGTGATGACGTCCATGACGTTTTTCAATTGGTCGATTATTGTGAAAATGGTCATCGTGAACACATGTATATTGCCGTGCAAATCCAGACATTTTGTGTTGAAATGAAGTTTATTAACACAAGTTCTTGTAAGAGCACAAATTAAATAAACTACCAGCGGTTTTAAAGCCGACTATCCATTGTTCTTGTATGAAATATTTTTTATTTTTCATTTCGAGGGGGACCCCTTGATGCCCCCCTAGGCTATTTTTCGACGGCCCTGAGACTGCCCACTGACTTTCTGTTGGAGAAATTCTGCCATTGGCTGAAATTAGATGTGCAATTCGATTTTGAATCTCGCGCGCAAAATGTTAACCAATGGCGCGCAAGATTCAAAATCGAATTGCACATCAAATTTCAGCCAATGGCAGAATTTCTCCAACAGAAAGTCAGTGAGCAGTCTCAGGGCCGTCGAAAAGTAGCCTGGGGGGGGCATCAAGGGGTCCCCCTCGAAATGAAAAATAAAAAATATTTCTGTAGTGTACCAAAGATATTAATATCTTTGACAGATGACTCATCCGAATTGCAGATACATACGTCTTTTACGATTTGCACGGCAGTGCATACAGTATACACGAATACGATATACATGTAGTAGTTAGTCCACCACGTGCCGCCACTTTACAAATTAACTTTCCTAGCTTATTCTTTCTTTTTATTGTTGTTAATTCCGTATATGTTCACTCAGCTTTTAATTTTTTATAGCAATTCTTCAGTAATTTTCGATCAGTGATATATAATATTAATGTCTTTATAAAGACTTAAAAGTGAAGATCGTAAAGATTGAGGGAAACCTAACCTCTATAGAACTGTCAATTCTATATAAATTAACAATCTAAATAAACAAAAAATTATTGTTCTCATAATGTTTAGACAAAATAGAGATGATCCTGATAATTGTTATCAGTAAATAAAATACCTTTTTACCTTAAAGTTCTCTTAAATTTCATACGAAAACTGACATTTTTACATTATAAACACTCTTTTACGTAAACTAAGGAGTTTTTGTGATTTTCGACTGATAGTTTTCAATAAAAGAGTGAAAATTGTTAAAAAGCCAAAAATGGCAAAAGATAATAAGACTAGCTTATCGAAATCTATCTTGGAAATGAAAGTAAGTCCAAAAGACAATTTTCCTAATACCAGTTTTTATTTTCATTTTTTTGAAGATTCGGAATTATATTTATTTTTTTCGCAGTTTATGAAGAAAACTAAAGAGAAGGTAGAAAAACAATTATATCAAGAGGAAGGAGAAGAATACTTTGGTAGTCATCTCACCCCCTACATGAAGAAGCAAACGTAAGTTATTATAAGGGGGTTAGATCCAAATTCTAACTTATTTTTCATTATAAGCAAAAAATATTGAAATTACGGAGTTTTCCAATATTCCAATTCTATCTTAAAATTGAATAACGTTGAAGAGCGACAAAAATAATAATTTTTTTTTTATACAATGCTAAAAATGAGAAAAAAACTAATTTATTATCTAAATTTCAGAGGGCACTTCATTGTAGAACCAAGTTTCGTTTTCTGCGAGCAATTAATCGAAGGACGATTGAGTTTCCAGGGTATGAATCCCGAAATTGAGAGGCTGATGGAACTCGAAGAGTTAGCTAAGCAAGGAAAAGTCGGGAAACACAAAAATGACAATGAGGTTGAAATCTCCGACTCTGAAATGGCAAATAGGTGGAACAAGAAGAATAAAGTAAAATCCGAAAGTCATCACATGAAATCCCGTCACAGAAAGTGGGAGAAAAGAGAGGAGGAGCAACCTTTGCCCAAAAAGCCCAAATTCATGAGACCCGTGGATTAATATCAAAGGAAAACTTATTTTAATCTTAGGTTAAAAGTACAGCTAATATCTGCCCTGAAATTTATTTTCCAGACATTGTAAATAAGACAGTGATTAACTATGTATAATCTACTTTAATAATAGTAGCTTCATATTCAAATTAAAATGTTATTGAGATTTTTCACAAATTTATCATAATATCACTTTACATATTTTCAAATTCCTAGAAACCTCTTGAAATTCGACGAAAATCTTCAAAATCCTTTAAAATCATTGAAAATCGCTTGAAATCTTTAAAACCCTTTAAGATTTAATTGAATACCTGAAAGATTTACATAACTAAATAATTTAAAGTTTTTAAGACGTAAAATTTTTGCAATTCCTAATGATTAATAAGTCATTTATTGTCGCTTATCGTGTTCTTTTGTCTCTTGATTTTTTTCTCATCCAGTTTGACAGTTTATTATATACGTATTACATGGATTGTATATAATAATTTAATTAAAATCCATTCATAAATAACACTTTTGGAGTGAAACGCGCGCGTAGCGTGTGAATGATAACATAAAAACTTATAGAAATAATAATTAACAAAAGAAAACCTGGAAACCCGATTCAAAAATTCGCGCCAGATTTTGCGGCAAATGTCGTCGATCATGTGACCTATTGTAGCTCCCGTTGGGTCCAATCAGTGCTCTCAAAGCTTCTCACTGGAGAAATTCTGCTATTGGCAGTAATGTGGCGCGCGATTCAAAATCGAATTAAATCAATTCTATTTTGAATCGCGCGCCAAATTTTGACCAATGGCAACATTTCTCCAGCGGGAAGCCAATGTAAGCTGCGTGCGCAGGGAGCCATCTTTGAGAGCACTGAATCCAAGTCAAGTGCCTGTCACAGTCTGGTTTCATGGTCTGGTCCTGGCCACAACTCAAACGCACAAATTTCCCTACAATGCCATAAAATCGTCTCAATTTCCTTCCTTTTCACGAAAAATATTCACTCCATTGGCCCCTTACTCTTCTCTCTTTCACAAATCCTGAAAATCTCTCCCAAAATTGTAAGGAAAGCGTATGTTATATGTACATATTTCTTTTCCCCTTCCACCTCGCATGGATTGTTTGTGAAGGGCAAAGGGCTTCCTTCGCGCATCAAGGCAAATGGCTACCAGCTGTCACTTAGCGTTGAAGTGTAACTTTTAAAAAGACAAATTTATTCAAACAAACACTCGCGGCTCGTTCAAACTAACTCAGTGCAATCAAATAACATGACAGTGATTCAGAAAATCGACTTTCTCGCGAGAAATATTCCCGTTTAAGTCAAGAGTGCCATGATTAATAATCCGATTCTCTGTTTACAATCTTTTTTCTAATGTGCAAGAGATTCAGTGTATTCGTGAAACACGAATAATAATTATATATTCTTAGTTTTTTAAGTATTATAGTTTGTGTAAGTGAACTCGTGGTGATCAATAATTGTAATCACAACGTGAGACAAGAGTTCGGAATCCCTCCCCCTCCCCTTTCCTGGTCCTTCCCCTTTGATATCAACGCAAGTCAGACTTCTGGTGAAGATTTCTCCAACACAAGGTGAGTCCTGATATTTAGTTTTTTTAAAAATTTTATTTATAAAATCAGTGGAATCGTTAGGAGTTAGGAAAAGTATAGTTTTTTCTGTCGAGATTTATTTTCAAGCAAAGTTTTATATTGCCTTCTACACCATTGATGGGGAAAAGCACGGACTTGCGCGAAAAAGGCCCAAATCGGCCCGTTTCGATGCGTCGTAGAAAAATAAGTTTTCCGGTGAAGAAGACGACGAGGAGTGAAATTGTTAGAGTTTTTCAGAATCGTTTTTAGTTAATTGGAATGTAGTGTTTGTTTGTTTAAAGGAAGGGGATAAAAAAAGGGTTTCTAAAAGGTATGTTTGTGGGGGTGAGGGAGTTTGTTTTTCTCCTGTTTTCTCCCTTCTAAACTCCTTCGTAGAAGCCGACATTTAATTCGGAGTTTATTTCATCTAGCGAGTTTAATGTTCTGTCATATATGAGGGAAGTTTTTCATTTTGTTCATTTTGTTACTGTGATTGAGGTTAGTTTTATGGGTTACATTTTTATGATTTTTATCAGACTTGTTCGGTCCTTTCCGAGCTTGAAAACGAATCACCTTTTCCACTTTTTCAAAATTTTTAATGCTAATTTTCAATTCGCTCAGTTTTATAAAATTTTAATTTAAAGACTTAAAATTTATATATATTCAAACATTGTAAATTTAATGAAGATTTGAAGGGAAGTAAACTTAAATTTTAGTCTAAATCTGTGGATGTAAAGTAAATATTTGCAAGATATTTATAATAGTACTTTATATTAGTATAATAGTAATTAATTAGTATAATAGTAATTTATATTAGTACTTTTTAGATTTTAAAAAATCCACATAAAGTTATCTAACGTTTAATTAAGGCTCCAAGTTTTTGTCGATAGTAGGTCAAAGTAAAAACTTATCTCTACAGTGCTCGTTTAGGGTTTTATCTCGCGTGATATGTTGCATGTTGCACGAAATAGAACAACCAGGTCTGGAATAAGAAAGGGAGAACGTGGGGTCCTGGGCCCCCACTGTCAGGGAAGCCATAATTACTGGAAGGGGATCTCCGCATTGGTAAAAGGGAACTTGGAACAGTTGTAGCATGTAACCCCCCTGAGAATGGTTGATAATTACGAAAAAAATGAAGCATTTTCCCTGGTTTGGAAGTAATATTCCATATCTTGATTTACGAACAATATCCAGTACATCTGAAAAAAAATCCATACATGTCATTTTACTAAACAAATATTATAATTAGATATTTTTCTGCTCTGTAGCCTTACTGATTTTTCCAAACAAAATTGTTCGTATAGAGCGAAAAAATATATAATTATATTTGTTGAGTAAAATGAATAAATCGAATTCTTAGTTTAGAATTTGGGCCCAACGCCCTTTATTATAATTTAATACAATTTTTTCAGGTATTTCAATTCAATGAATTTTAGGAATCTATTAATAGATAAGACAAATAGATGGTTGAAAAAGTGACTTCCTCTTTTAAAAGACAGCGGGAGATCCTCGACTTACATTTTAGGGTGTCAAATCCTAAACTCAGGAAGTATGTAACTTCATACTTCCCATTCAAATTAAATATCTTGAACGGTTATTTTTTAATGGTGAAGATGCAAAAATACTTTCAATTTAAATTTTTCATTGTTTCTAAGGTTGAAAGTTTCTGAGTTCGAAAATTTTAAAATTGAATCGCTATGTATTAGAGATTTCAAGTGCTTTGAAGAGATTTCCAAAAGATTTAAAGGATTTTAAGAGATTTTAAGTAATTTAGAGGAATTTCAAGAAATTTTTTAGAGTTCGAAAAGCTTTAAGGATTTCCAAGATTCTATAAATCTTCCGTAAATCTATAGAAAGCTCTAGAAATTTCTTAACATCACTTAAAATATTTTGTCATATATGTAAAAAAAGATTTTCCATTTATAGTCTTTAAATTTCGCAGTCATTTAAATTGGAGTGCTTTTAATTTTTAGGCAAACATGGGTTCGAGTCAACAATTCTCTCTAAGGTGGAACAACTACTTGAAGCACATAACTTGTGCCTTCGACACCTTAAGAACTGATGAAGACCTCGTGGACGTGACATTAAGTTGTGAGGGAAAGAGGATCAGGGCCCACAAAATGCTTCTCTCAGCTTGCAGTACATATTTCAGAGACTTATTCAAGGTAAATAATTGGTTAACTTATATTGAATTGTTTCAAAAACATTTTTTCCCCAATAACAATTATTTTCATGATCTCTTGCAGGAAAATCCTTGCCAGCATCCAGTCGTTATTTTTCGAAACGTGAAGTTCGATGACCTAGCAGCGCTAGTAGATTTTATGTACCAAGGAGAAGTGAACGTAGTTCAGGAACAGTTAGCAAGTTTTTTAACGACAGCAGAGCTGTTGGCAGTTCAGGGTTTGACAGACGGTAGTGGGAAAGATAACGACAGTTTGGTTGAGGTTCGTATCAATGTTGAAAATTGAAAAATACTGAAGATGCAATTGAAATTGAAATTTAAAAGGTTTAATTGTTCTAATGAATTTTTGCAGGATGATATAGAAATCCCAAACGAGCCAGAAGTACAACTTCAAAATGCCTCTGGGAGGATAACGACAAATAGCAAAGGAAGCAAATCTCCCTCATCGCCGGTGGAATTACAGTCAGAGCCTCCACCTACAAAGAAAAGAAAATTTCGAGAGAACTCTAACGCAAATACGGAGAAGGCAGCGAATGCGAAGGACTCGGATAAGACTGAGAACCAAAAAGGAGGGACCGATCCTGTGGAAATCATACCCCTGATGCCAAATCTTAAGCTGGAAATGCCGGAGTATTTGGAACAGGATGGGAGTAGTTGTAGTTACGAAGAGAGTGCTGGAGATGGTTCAAATAAAATGGGAATGGACGACACTACCTCCGAAACTCCAGACCACGAACAAAAACCAGACATCAGCCAAACCTTTTATTCCAATCAATCCACCTCTGATAGCTTAGATGGAAAACCTGATATAGGTAATTTTAAAATAGATTTAGGCCATTTTTTTTTTATTGGCATGGTGTCTATTAATCGAGAAAACCGGGAATTGAAATTAAGCTAGATTAAAAAGTTAAGTAAGGAATCATATTTAAAATTCTTTAAAAAATTGATGTCATTTAAAAATGTGTACCTATTTGTGCTTCTATACAGAGATTTAAAATTAATAACCAGTAAAAGACTGGAAATTTAATGAGCGAAAATTAGTAGACACCCTGATTGAAAATTAGTCTGTTTTTTAATCGGATTAATTTTTTTTTCAGCGCACTTGCTTTCGAAGCCTAGCACGTCAGGAGATAGAACGCAGGAATCAACACAAGGTGAGTGATTTTCACACGATTTTTATCGCCTTTTCGATAGTTTGCTTTTGTTGCCACGTCTTCTGATTCAAAAATTTAACAAAGAACATCTCACTAAGGAAATGTATTATAAATCCGAATCTGAAAATTTTGTAAAATTGAGACTGGCACTTTAGCGAACGATTTTTTAACCCACAAAATGTAGAAATGAAACTTTAAATTTATACTTAAACAAATCGAGAAATGTGAAATTTGAGGTCTAATTTAAATTTAATTTCACTCATTTGTGCATTTTGGGTGGAAAATCTGAAACTATTCCCCATTATCCATAGAATGTACAAAGTCTCTCACACAAATCTTCATATTGAACTGTCTTTCTCTTTCTATGGATGAAAGTAGACTTAACTACTTAACAATGATTGAAAATATAAATTTAATTTGAAGTTCTTCATCACTGCAATTTTCTTATCTTCGATGGGGTAGTTAACTCGAGTACTTGAGTTCCTAAAATATACAATGGCTCGGTAGCACTTTCGGCTTTGCATTATCCTACGCTGATTCAGGCGAATTTGTTCCAAAATGTGGGTCCAGGCAGAAGCAATAATAAAAATAATAAACATAATAAACACTTCAAAGCTTAGCTTCGCGAAGGGTTTTATTATTGCTTTCGTGTGTTAATGGCATTGCCCTACTGTGAACCTGATAGCAAAGAAATTAAAAAGAAATCTTTCGAGTAATGTTTTCAAACTACTGAATTTTATTTTATAAACTAACTTTTTTTTAGAAAAATCTTAGATTCCTTTTACCAAGATTTACCAATTTTCCCTTAAATCATTGCAAGCATTTTGATATTTCTTTCATACTATTTATAAATATTTTAAAATCTTTTTGAATCACTTGAAATCTTTTCAATTCTTTGAAATAATTAGAAATATCTTGATATATTTTGATATATTTGAAATTTTTAAAAATCTTTTTAAGCTCACTTTACATCTTTAAAATTATATACTCACTTTGAAACTTAAAGTTTATAGAAGTTTTTTTTTTTATGTTTGGGTTATTTTTTAGTCTAAAATAAAATTATTGAAAATTAAGATATTTTAAGATAAGATTTTTAAAAATTATAAGCAGAAATAAACAAAGGCGCGCGCATAATATTCTAGTGTCAATAAATTTCGGTAGCAGGAATCTACAAGTATTTCTTATAATTAGAAAAAAAAAAAATGAAAAACCACTATTTTTGTCTTGAAGTTTGAATCAGGTTCACAAGCTGTAAATTAACGCAAAGTTCATGAATGTGTAAAAATCTGGTGGATAATAATAATAAGGCGAAACTCTCTTTTCTTGCAAGTGATTCTACCTTCATATAATAAATCTACGTGTAAATTAGGGTGAAGAGTGCATGGTTTGTGAATGTTAAAATGTGTGGGAAGGGAAAGTTTGGGTGTAGGTGAAGCTGTAGATTTTTAGAAAATAGAAAGCATTGCCAAGTGCTGTATGTGTGTCGACAATCAGCAACGTAAATAATTATTGAAAATAACCAGAACATATTTTATGCACTAACCGTAATTAAAGTCACGATACGTTAAAAGAATTTTAAAAAGCTATCGAAAAGGCACAGATCCTCAAAAATGAATTAGACTTTAGATAAAGAGTTCGCTCAGAACATACTTTCAGTATCCAGAGTCTTTTTTATACAAAGTTAATCTAAAAATTCTAGATTTAAGAAATTGGTGTCACGAAACTTGAGAGTGTTAGATCCAAGTTCTTACCTTAGAATTCGATTCCTTCATTTTTCTTAACAAATATTGTAATTAGATATCTTTTCGCTTTGTATCGACTCTCATTTTTTAAATAGAATTATATGCACAGAGCAAAAATATATTTAATTATAATATTTGTAGAGTAAAATGAGAAAATCGAATTTTCAGGTTGAAACATGGTTTCAACACCTTCAAAGTCATTGAACTTTTATTATTTCAGGAGTATATATTTCAAGTCTCGAAAATTTAATCCCTGTTATGATTTAAAATTATTTAAAAAGTTGATTACTTGTAAATTTAAGGGTTTTGGATTCAAGTTCTAATCTCAAAATTCGATTTCTTCATTTTATATAACAAATATTGTTACTAGATATTTTTTCGCTCTGTAGGCACATTTCTATTTTGAAGAAGAATATATACACAGAGCGAAAATATATTTAGTTATAATATTTATTGAATAAAATGAGGAAATAGAATTTAGCGGTTAACATTTTGATCCGACGTCTTTAAGTTTCGAAATTGAAATATTCTTATGAAAAATAATTGTAGAAAGTATCTGCCTTTATTAATTTAGTGCGAAGATAGAGAATTCGTGGGAGATTAAAGATTAACTTGGAAAATAAGGCTCTTGGCAAAATAATGAAACAAGTAGGAGTAAAAATTAAGAGTAAAATGAGGTGGTGGTGATGGTGACAGTGGCATGTAAGCAACCTTAGGCATACTTTCCAATTTCATTCACTATAGTAGAAAACTGTACATAATTTTATTGATGAAATTGATTAATCTATAGGTAAGTAATTTATTAACATAGGGAAATAAGGCAGCATGAAACATTTCAGTAGCTATTTCACGATATCAGAAAGCTTGATTCCTTTAAGATGTGCTCTTGCGATTAAAAAATTACCTGGAAAGAAACAAAAAAAAAAAGAGAGTGAAAAGTACAAAAATAAAAAAGTGAAAAAGTAGTTGCGATATTCGAACTAAAACTGTGAACCGATTTCATAAAATTACAAATTATGAAAGCGTGAAATGGTTTCTTTTGACAGACTAGAATTGCTGATATAATCTTGAATTTTTTATTATTCTATCTTCATTGTGATATAAAATCAGTAACGAGGGGTGAGAAGTACGTTCGGTCTTTTTTTTTTTAATCTTTGAGTTATCTTCACTACTCGAAATTAATTTAATTCATCGTCAGTGTAAAATTGTAAATAATTCAATAAGAGTGTGAATGTGCGAGAATTTTTAAATGACTCTTTAAATGCTCGAATGAATTTTTTGTTATTTGAATCCAAGGAACCCATTCAGGTGCAATCTTTATCACTAGGATATTTTAGACTTTCTTCGGTTGTGGAAAATTATTCTTAATGGGATTAAGGATGTTGAAACCAATTATTTCTAACTTTAAAATTCGATTTCCTCATTTTATTCTAATATTTTTTCGCTCTGTACCACTATTCACTTTTTAAGTAGAAATATGCGTACAGAGCAAAAAAATTTATAATTTGAATATTTTTTTGTGTAAAATGAAAAGATGGAATTTAGATTTTAAATTCTTAGTATTGTACAAAAAGTATTAAAATTTTGTGATTAGAACTTGGTTCCAACGCCCTTAAAATCATATTTGATGTCTAGAGGTTAAGATTTAGAGGTTTCATAGTGTGGGAGAAACAAAAGTCTGAGATTTATTACATATTTGGAAAGGCAGGAAATTTTTTTTGAATATTATGAAGGAATCGACAAAACCATTATTTACTTATTAATAGTGATATCAACTTTTTTTTAGTTATTTAAAAATTTTTTATTTATCTCTTGAGTCCAACAATTATTATTGCTTTCTAAAAGGAAAAATTCCTTTACGAAAACGAATCTACTTCAGATTAAAAAATTGATTTGTATTTTCTTTATTATTTTCTGAAAGAAAAGCAAATTGCACATGTATGGGTAATTTTTCGGTTTATGATGCACATGCGTGAATATATAAGACTGAATCGTTTGCCTTTATAATTTTAGACCTCGTTCTAATAGTTTAATATCAGTTATATAAAATGAGGTTTCCAGGAAAAGCAAAATATTTCAATTAAATTGATTTATTTTCAGAGTTTAAATTAATAAGTAATTAATATTTTTTCCTGGAATCTTCAAGTTTAGATTTATAATATCAATTAACAATTTTTTGTTTGATTAATATAATTTCTATAAGTGTTACGGACGATATTTTATAAGCATCGATTATTCAGTGATAAATTAAACAACGTGTGAAAACAGAGTTGCGCAATATTTGAATTATAAATTACATTTTATTAAATTATTTATAGACATTTTCTGCAATAGATTTTCAATTTAGATTTAGATTTACTCATTTTATTCAAAAAATATTATAATTAGATATTTTTTCGCTCTGTAGCTCTATTCACTTTTTAAATAGAAATATACAAACAGAGCGAAAAAAATATTTTTATATAATATTTGTCGAGCAAAAAAAAGGAAATTGAAATTTAAGCTTAGAAATTGATATCAACAGCCTTAAGTAAAATAAAGAGATTGACTCGAACAACCTTAATATTTTCAAGAATTTTCTTTGCCCAACTCTGTTGGACAAAATTGCACAAAGCTTAAACTATAAAAATTTAACAGAAAGGTAATCCAAAAATGAATTCGAAAAATTTGTATTAAAATTTTTTAATGTTGCCAAAAACGCCTGTAATTCCTGTAAAAAATAAATTATAAGATCTTCTTGTTTCTTCCACAAAGCACATTGAACTGGCACCTGGCAATGCTAAAAATTGTGGGTATTGGTTGCTGATAATGATATCTAGATTCGCTTTCTCGGCTGTGGGTTGGTGCTGGGACTGGAAAAAAAAACACGCACACACGTTACTAATGAAATGGTTGCTGCATGTACACATATTTTAAGAAACCACTAACCGAAGATTTGGCCAATTTTCTTCAGGAGGGATTACGTACGTATCTGGTCAACCCCATAGCCTCAGCAAAGCAAATGGTCATGGAAAAGTATGTGTACACTGCAAGCGTCGAGGAGTTCTCACATCGCGTGGAAAACTTAGGCAGACTCGCTTCAAATGTTGGCCCTGCAATGCCTGCTTGTGTCGATGGCCTTGTTTTGCGGAATTTCATGAAATGCGAGCTATTCCTCACATTCCTCCTCCATAGCACCAACCTGCTGACTACTTTTCGCCACGCGATTCAAGTCAAGAACTAATACCCACAAAAAAGTGAAAAATGCTCATTCAGCTAATCTGAATTGATCACTGAGACCTTCAGGCATTGATCATTCCAAGATCTAATTTACTTCAACTGTACAATCTTCTCATAAGGTACATCATAAAACTTTAAGATATCATGATGTATCTTGCCATGTATCATACACTTTTGTAATTTTTTTTATTATTATTAATTATTATTAATTATTATTAATTATTATTCATTGTTGTGAATTTTGTACATTGCGACGATTTACAAAGACCCAGAGGGATTTCTTATTTCAGTTTCAGTCTAATAATGTTTTTTTTATGTAGAAGACTTTAAGGCCATGTATCAGTTATCCGATCCCTAATTTATTGGCTTTTTCCCTGCACTACCATTTCTACATTTATGTATTGAAATATCGAGTTGAAAATTTCAAGAATTAAATACAAATTCTAAAGTAAAATAATTATTATCGAATTTCCAAATTTTTAAATTCTTTTTAATTGCCTGTCTTGAAATTTTACGATTTCAAATTAACTTGTCTTTGTTTCTATTAAGTTTTATATACATTCTGTTTACATTATTCATCGAAAATAAAAAGAAAAAACATTATTAGACAGAAAAAACTGTACTTAGTGCGTAATAAGATTTTTTTCTGGGTCTAAAAATTAAATTTAGTTAGAGATTTAGTTCTATTTTTGGACTCGCCTGGTGTCGAACGAATCGAAACCATCGCTTCCAGCTTGGCTGAAATTTCTTGATTAATGAGAAAACGATTTCTCAAATTTAGCGCAATTTAGCTTTAAGTTCAAAGCCAATTTTTGAAGGCTAAATTCCTCTAAAACGAGAGGATATCCATTGAGATAAAAATCGGTATACAAATTTACAGATTTTACAATTAAAAACAGCATCCGTTGCCCAATTTTAGTTTAAAAGAAGTGCAATTTTATAATTTATTTTGAACGCTATTATTGAAGGCAGAAAATTTTCGATACGTAGTGAGATTCTTGAAATTTTTGGGTGCTGAAAAGCTGAAGTCTAAGATTAGGAAAAGGCATTTCATTTTTTTTGTATATAAAATACTGGCCTATATCTCTCCATAGACTGAATTTAATTTAATTGTTTACTTTATTTTAGAACTATATTTTTCAGATGCAAAAAATGCGTAAAGATAGTTTGGTTTTTTGATGAAAACCAATTTATTTGTCTTATTTTTTATAAATTCAGTAGAGATTATATTTTATAATACTCATTTCCAACAATAGTTTTCATATAGTAAATAAGAACAGTATCTTAACATCAGTAAATAAAACTAATCGTACCTGATACCAGCCGTTTGTCTATAAGTAAGATTATCTCAATTTTTAAGACTCTGATTTTTTTGGTCAATTTTATCAAAAGCGTTTTTTTTATATAATAAGAGTTGACTCCACTCTTTACGAGCAATAGTTTTCTAATTATAAAACTAGAATTATTAATTTAATTTGAATTAAGCACGTTGGATCCAAGTTATAATCTTAAAGTTCAAATTCTTCATTTTATTTAGTTAATAATGGAATTATAAATTTTTTCACTCTGTGTTGTTGCTCACATTTTAACTTAAATTGCGAGTACAGAACGAAAAAATGCAGTTTTAATATTTTTCTCGTAAAATGGAAAAATTGTATTTTAAAGTTAGAATTCGAATTCTTTGCTATATACAAAAAGTGTTAAAATTAAATATTTTTTTTCACTCTCCAGCCATTTTTCTATTAAAAAAAAATTACGTCTGCAGAGCAAAAATATATCTAACTATAATATTTGTTGAGTAAATTGAGGAGATAGAATTTGGAGGTTTGAAATTAAATCCAACACTCTTAAATGAATCTTCCTCTTTCTTTTAATTTAGTCGCCTTTTTATTTCAAAGCACATTTTATTCACTTACCATTAGACTTCAAAATGAGAAAAGATATCTGACTGTTAGAAACGGTTTTCATTTTATTTTTTAATAGAGCTATTCGACCAAATTTCTTTTTTCAGATTTGAAAAAACTTTTTTCTTGATGAACCTTAAGTGTAAGGCAAAAATGTGAATAGTGAAGGATATTGAAATGTTTTTCGGGAATTGATAGGACTGTGTAGCCTTTTAATAAATTTTGTATTAAGGGTGTTAAACCATTCATTAGTCGTAAAATTCTATTTTCTCATTTTCCTGAACAAATATTTTAATTAGATATTTTTTCGTTCTGTAACGCTATTCACTTTTTAAATAGAAATATGCACACAGAGCGAAAAAGTGTATAATTTTAATTATTTTTTTTTTTTTTTGTAAAATGAAAATATGAAATTTTGAAGTTAAAACTTGTTCCCATCACCCTTAAATAATTGTATCCACTTTTCACTCTGGGATTAGCGCTTAGCCTAGTGGTTCTGTGTGTCCTCTTTCGTGTTATCGGGCTTTGATCCTAGCTTCTGCTTTCAAACAAATTCCATAGTGTAACAAATGACGGGAATTAAAATAGAAAAACTAGTAGAAAACTAGAAAAATTTAAAATCGTGATTCTTATCTTTATTTGTAGACCAACCAGGAGACGGAAGCGGTAGTACTGATCCGAATACAGACTTCGGTACGTCTAACGACGATGATTTTGGTCATACGACTGATGCAGAATTATTGTTTCGATGTAGAATTTGTTGGAAAGGTTTCAAGCATCCGATGTCTCTCAGCCTTCATAGGAACTTGCACAATGGTCAGACTGTTTGTCCCATTTGTCAGCGAATATTTAGTCGAATCTACGATATGAAAGTTCATTTACAACGAATTCACAAATGCACGATTAGTGTCGATGCCAAACTTAATTTCCAAAAATAAATAACGAAAGAGGATCTAGAAACACTCGATTTTTCAGAACGATCAGATCTTAAGGGTGTTGGATTATTGTTCTAATCTCAAATTTGATTTCTTCATTTTAATTGATAAATATTATAATTAAATATTTTTTCACTCTGTGCAACTACTCATTTTTCAAATAGAATTATGGGTACAGAGGGAAAAAATCTATAATTTAAATAATTTTTAGTAAAATGAAAAGATTGAATTTTTATGTTAATTTTGAGTTCCTCGTTTCACATAAAAAGTATTAAAGAAAACATTTTTTCGCTCAATATATGCACATTTTTTTCTATCTATAGGCACATTTCTAGTTTAAAATGGAATACATTTACAGAGTGAAAAGATTTTTAATTGTAATCATTGTTGAGTAAAATGGAGGCCCTTAAGGGTGTTGGACCCAAGCCCTAATCTCCATTCGAATTTTTCATTTTATTTAAGGGTGTTGGATTCAGGTTTAAATCTCATAATTTGATCTCCTCATTTTACTTAACAAATATTATAATTATATCTTATTTATCTCTTTAGCAGTCTTCAATTTTAAAATCTAATTATGTGCACAGAGCGAAAAAGCGTAAATTTTAATACTTTTTGTCTGAAATGAAGCCATTGAGTTTTGAGATTATAATTAGAATTCCTCGTTTTAAACAAAAATTATTAAAAGTAGACATTTTTTCGCTCTATAGACATTTTTTTATTTCTAAAATGAGTAAATATACCGAGCGAAAAAGTATAAAATTCAAATAAGTGTTGAGTAAAATAAAGAAATCGAATTTTTATTTTAGAACCTTAATCCAATCCCCTTAGGGGAATGATTTTTGAAAAGGGAAATTTTGTGCCATAAAGAGTGCTGCTGCGAGAAATCGAGATTAGAAAGCTAGAAAGTTAGAAAAAAAGTGCGATTATAAATTATTTACTGAAATATTTCAATTATCAAGGGAAAGAAAATGATTAAATCTCATCATTTAAATCTTGAAGCTTTTAAATTGTATTGCTTTCTTTGGATAGTTTTTAATCTAAGCTTTTCATGTTTTGTTTTTGAATTTGAAGGCTTTAAAAATTTATAGATTAAGGGTGTTGGATCCGAGTTGAATCTATGTTTTAATCTCAAAATTCGATCTCATTTTTCTTAATAAATATTATAACAGATTATAATTAGATATTCTTTAACTCTATAGTGGTCCACATTTTTGAAATTTGATTGCTTTTAAATCCAGACCCAAAATAAATGTACAATTAAATTATTTTACAAGAAAGAGTTGAAATATTTCAGTCGAGGTTTTTTGAAAACCGAAATTCCATAAACGAGATTTGATTTGTATTTTTCTTAGCCTTTAAGACCAAGTTCCTCTTTAAGAAACTCGATATCGAATTTTTATCGAAAGCTGTATCCACGTTAGTATTATTTAATCAAGATAAAATGTAAATGTTTTTTAATATTTAAAGTTACTTAACATTCATAAAGAAATTGTGATACTGAAATTATGTACGTGCATTCCTTTAATGAAACATTATTCGAAAGACGTTGCCCTTGCCTGCGCTTTTGTTATTATTTGTAAATATTAAATATTCGGGAGGTGTTTCTCATTTTTTCATAAATTATAAATTATAATAATTATATTATCTCAGGAACAAGTGCCACTACCATTGTCTTGTATTATTATTCTGGCTCAGAATGCAAACTTTGAAATAGTTTTTGAACTTTTTGTATTTTCCCATGAGACTGCAGGCTTTTTTAATAATACTTGGATAATATAATAAAGAAAAGGGAATATTTGTAATGAGCAGGAGTACTTAAGCTTAAAGTTATGATTTGAGATAATTACAAAACTTTTGAAAATTATTTTGTAAATTTCGTAACGATTAATTTTTATCATTATTATATGATTTTCGTTTAAGGGCGTTGGAATCAATTTCTATCTCCAAAATTCTAATTCTTCATTTTACTCAACAAATATTACAATTAGATATTATTTCGTTCAGTAGGCATACTTTTTTCAAAATAAAAGCGTGCTATAGAGCAAAAATACGTCTAACTTTATTATTTATTAAGTAAAGTGAAGAGTTCGAATTTTGAGACTAAAACTTGAATCCAACACTCTTGATTTATTGAAGAATTGTTCGATTAGATTAAAATATTGAAGCAGGTTGTATTTTTTATTATAAAAAATATACTCCAACGCATGTGCATCATATGATCAGTACCAACTATTTTTTAATAAAAATCATTATTAGAAATAGAGAATTGCTTCCAAGCGGTCTTTCTTGATTTTTATTTAGGTTTAATTTAATTTCAATTCCTTGTAGGGTGTGAATTAAAGGTGTGATTGAAAGGAATAGGATTATATAGAGGCACATTGTCCGCAAGCTTTTTAATTTTTAATTGAGGAAGCAGGAAGAATACTACTTTTCTATGGTTCGAGGGTTTTTTTTGGCTTGTTGGGATCTACTCACATTGGTTACGAGCTTAATTTAGAAACGTTAGCACACGAAAATGCAGTCTGTCTGAATATCACTATATGCTCTTTAACTGATCAGATTTTTAAATTTCTCATGAATTCATGATTTCTGTATTTGCTTTGTAACAAAGGCTTTTGAAATTATCAGGGCTTCAGCAATTTTGAAGATTTTCTGTAAAATAAACTCCCTTCCAATTTTTGATGCTTTCAAATTTGAATGTATTTAATTTTCCTAGAGCTTTGCAAATTATGCTTTTTCCCAAAATCGATAGTGTACAAATATTTGAGACTAAAGTTTTATCAATTTCAAATTTGGATCCTTTTAAATTGAAAATCTTTCCAATTTGTTTGTATAAAAATAAACCATTTTCTACTTTTAGTCCTATTTATTAATTTATTTGATTTCTTTTGTCAATTTTTTTTTATTTGTCTAAGAAATTAAATCTTCTGATGTCAATTTGAAGTCCTGAAAATTGAAAATCATTGCTTTAATGTTTTCGACTTTTAATCCTATCATAAAAAAGGTTGCAATTATATCGAATAAGCTTCTTAAAAATTGAATGAATTTGAATGATTTTGAAGGATTTTAAGGAATTTTCAGGGATCTTTAGAAATTTAAAAACACTTTGAAAGATTTTAAAGAATTTCAAGGGATTTTAATACTCCTCATTTTATTTTAAGTTATTTAAAGAAATTTCAAAAGAGTTTCAAGATTTTAAAGTAATTTCAAAATACAAAAAGTTTGTTTTAATTCTGTCTGTTGAAATCCCTTTAAACGTTTTGAATTCTCTGAAAATCTTTGGAATATTTTGAAATTCCTTGAAAGTTAAAATTTATTTTATGTCCTTAAAATGATATACTCACTTCGAGACTTAAAATTTATAAAAGCTGTTTTTATGATTGGATCATTTTTGAGTCCAAAATGAAATTACTGAAGATGAAGATATTTTAAAATAAAATTGGGCATGACATTCTAGTCTATAAAAACTTGCAAACGCGAATCTCGATTTAATTACAATAAAGAAAATACGTAAACTCAATCTTTGCATGAAGTAATATTTGGACAAAAAATTGATACAGGGAGAAGGGACTAGTTCTTTTTTCCTGTTTTAATTTGAAAAGCATAGAGTGCCCTGACTGTTTATCTTCTACCCTAAATCTAGAACTGATCGGTTGTTCTAGAACTGATCAGTTGCTTCTAAAATTGATATTTATCGGTTATTGGTTACTGGTTGTCGGTTATAAATAAAATGGTAAATTGCCAATACAACTGATGAATTGGAATGGGAAACACTTTGGATTCTGTGCGCAGACTCTCAGTGCGTACCACCTGATGGGAATCAACCCCTCGCGAGACCAATGCACACCACCTACGAGATCAGAAGAAGAACACGTCCTCGACATGATGAAAATGGAAGGTGGATCTGTGATACTTGTGGGAAAACCTATACTCGTGGAGATTCTCTCGCCCATCATCGCAGCATACACAGAGGAGATACAGTCTGTCCAATTTGCCACGCAGTCTTTACTCGCAAGTACACTATGAGATGTCATATGGTTAATGTTCATGGCATCAAGTAATTAAAGGAATACAGGACCCTCAGTGCCATTTTTTAAGGATGGATATTATACAATATTATGATATACGCCAAATGGTACTGGTACCATTATTTCGCTTCTATTCTTATCTCGGATTTATAAACTTCGTTGTTGATTGCTTCAATAATCAATGTAGATGATTTTATATCTCAAGGCTTCAAAATTGTATATCGCTTCCAATTTTGGATTTCTTTTCGTTGAAAGATGTTCAAATTTTTCCGCTTTCAAGTTCTTTTCTCTAATTCAAAAATTTAAGAATGTTGAATCCATGGATTCGATGTTCATTTTTTTTTTTTAGATAGAATTGTGGGTACAGAGCGAAAAAATCTGTAATTTTAAATGAAATATTTTTTTGCTGTGTGTCCATAATAAAATTCTATTTAAAAATTGAGTAGGTATATAGAACGAAAAAAAATATTTGAATCCGAATTGCAAAAGCTTCTATTCTTATATCTCGGAATTATAAACAGAATATAATATAAATTTTATAACTGAAGGTTTTGAAACGAGCAAAATTTGAAGTTTTCGAATCTAATATTTACTTAAAAGGAATTTTTTAATTTTTCAAGCAGCTTCAGGTTTAAGTTTTAAAATTCAAATGTAGTTAAAGTTTAATAGTTTATAAATTCGAGATAGAAATACAGCCTCTTGAAATTTAAAAATAATCCTCTTAATTGTCTAGATCTGGACTTCATTTTTTTAGAAGCTGGAAAATACAATTTCGAATCTAAAGCTTCGAATCTAGAAAATAAAAATTTAAAATGTGTAAATCTCTGTATATATAGTTTCACAAAATTACTCAAGTCACTTTAGTTATCGTATTTTAATTATATAAAGAAAGTTATTTATAATTTAACATTTTTCTAGTTTATAATTATAAAAACTAATAAAAATATAAAGTTCTAATTGAAACTCTAATAACAAAAGAAAAGAATTCTTAGAAATTAATAACAACTTGCCAGGAAAGTCTGAATTTACACAATTTAAGAGGTGCAAATGCATTCACAAAAAGTAATTTTAATCCCAATAATTGTATTTTTAACGCCATCTTCGAATCAAATCATGTACATTGTATATTCATACAATTTATGCAATGTTCAATAATTATAAGTTAGATCTTTTTTATACTCTTTTTGCAGAATCTTTATCTAATTCGAGTTTCTTTGGAAATTTCGAAGCCGATTTTCATTGCGGTTTTTTTTTTATAAAACAAAAAATGTTGTAAAAGATTTATAAACTCTGAGAGAGTTCACATTATCAATATTGTAGAGTCGAGAATTCTTGAAAGAAGGAAATACAGTTACAAATAATTTTTGGACACAAAAAATGCTTTTTTGCACTGATTTAAAGATTGTCTTAATTCTTGAACAAAAAAAGAAAATGTTTTGTGATATTTAAATATCAAATCTTTTAATTTTTCTCAGACACTCGTATCCAGTTAGTGCTAGAAGGGAGTTGCTGGTCTAGTCATAATAGGTCTGATCTAAATTCCGTTTTCACTTCTTTAATGGTGCTGAATCCATGTTCTAAGCTGCAAATTCGAATCCTTCATACTACTTAAGGAATTAAACGTTTTTCCGAAAAAAGATATCAAAAACAAATTAATATTAAGTAAAATGAGGAAATCGAATTTTGAGATTAGAATTTGGTTCAATTCTGTTAATCAAGTGTGTTGGATTCAAATCTTGTTAATTTCGGTTTAGGTAATGGTTAAGAATCTCGTCTCTCAATTTTAAGTAAATCTTAATGTTTACGATTAAGATCATATACATATATATATATATAATTATATATATAACTTTTTGAATAGCCAGTAAGCTATTCTTTCCTCAGTCAATTTATTTTTTATTTTCGAGCTTACCTTGTTCACCAGGAAAAAAATTTTTTGATCTTGTTAATATTATATTATCTAATTTACAATGTAATTTATAACTTATTTAAACTCTTATTTCAAATAAATTAGTAACTTTGAATTGGTTCCCAAGTTCAAAAATTTTTTTCTGGGTCAGAGCACAATTATTAAGGTTGTTGAAACCAATTTTTGACCTTAAATTTTGATCTTCTTATTTTATTTAACAAATATTAAAAGTAGATACTTTTTCGCTGTGTATCGGTACTCAATTTTTACATAGAATTACGGATACAGAGCGAGAAAATATATACATTGTAATATTTATTGAGTAAATGAGGAAATCAATTTTTAATGTTAGAAATTGGTTTTAACATCCTTAAGCAAAACTTAGAATCGATCTCTTCGAAACTACAATGTAAAATACAGGAACTTTCAAAAAGTGTATACTGTAACAAATATTGCATTGTATTATACGTGTTAAATTTAAGAACTTGAAAGAACTACGTAAGTCTTTGTTAGTAGGACTTAATTAAAATGTAAAAAATACATTTGTGGAGAATTATTGAGAATCTTATTTGCCTCCAAATCCAGTTTCTTCTCTTCGTTTGTTTGAAGCTTTTTTTTTTATTAGGAAATAAAGGAAGTTTCAAATTCTGAGGGGTGCTGATTCTTCTTTCGTAGGCAACGAGAAAAATGTCTAGGTTTTTATATCTTAAGAAATTTTTCTTTTATTAAGTTCCGAGTTTAAACTTGATAGCAAATTACATAGTTAAGGGTGTAGGATCCACATTCAAATCTTAAAATTTAATTTCCTCATTTTACTTAACAAATATTATAATTAGATTTTTTTAAACAATGTATTGGTTTTCATTTTTAAAATATAATTATGCATATAGAGCGAAAAAGTATAAATATAATTTAATTATATTTATAAGTATAATTTTATGTAATACTTTTGTCCAAAATGAAACCATTAAATTTTGTATTTGTATTTGTATTTCGAAAATGAGAAAATCGAATTTTGAGATTAGAACTTAGCTGAACACCCTTAATTTCTTTTTCAAAGAAATTTAGGAACTAATTATTCTCATTCGTGTTAATATGATTGTGTGTATGAGTGATTGTGTGTTCAGAACTGCAAATTAATACCTTAGTGTCGACGAAATTAATTTTTCTTGAAACGAAAAAAAATCATTCATACATGTTACCAACTGATTGATAATATGTATGATTGATATATGTATTATAATAATATAATATTGCTTCGGAATTCTCTCGGAAAAAATGCCAAGGTATGTCACTGTCACTTGAAAAAGGATTCCAATCGAGGAAAAAAAAATAGAATTTAGGGTTCAAAACTAGGACGATGGGGAGATCGTTCCTCAAAAATTAGTCTTCTGCATGAATTTTTCAATGTGAAATTAATTTTATTTGCAGCATCACATCACGAGTTTTGTTTATTATTCACGATACTTTCTAGCTTTTTTATAAGAATTGCGTTATTATTTTATTTTACGTTTTTAGAGAGAAAATTTGCATTTATTTTGTGATTAGATTGCTTTTTAAGATAAAATCTCTAATATGTACTTGTTTTTTCGTCTTTGGGATTCGAACCCTCAACAGCGAGTTTGGAGAAGACGAATGAAATATTTGAGCCACCTGCTTTTATTATTTATAATTTATTTTTAGGTTTTTAGAATATTTAATCTGCAAGCATGATGTTTTGTTTTGTAATATTAATTTATGTTTTTTAATGCGTTGCATAATTGGCATTGCTTCTTTCAAAACTCAGGGTTGATGTATAAAAATCGAAATTATTTTTTAGGACTTTGTTCAATATATCTATATATAATTTATAATTTTACAGGGCATCAGAAATTTGTCCTGTGAATTTTTAAGATATTTTGAAATTCCTTTCGAACTTTAATTTTTTCAGTTTTTCAAATACTTTTAAATCCCTTGAAATTTTTTTCTACATATGGCCATCAACCCTGACAGATATAAAAAATCCGAGTGAGTGTGACTGAATGTACAATAATCAACGAGAGTAGAAAAAAAAAATAGAAAATATTGTGTCAGAGTCGATCAGCGTCGAATTTGGACATTGCTATGTAGCTATTTTTTATTTATTTGATTTAGATTGTCGTACAGTGGTCGTCGAACACCCATCCCACTCTTGCAAACTCTGCGGTAAATCATTTTGGAACCGAGACTCGATGTATAAGCATATGAATATGCATAAGGGAACGACCCAGTGTCCCGTTTGCCACAAAGTTTTGAGCCGCACAACTCACATGAAGCGACATTTAAAAAATCGTCATGGCTGGTTGGGATTCGGATCAACAGCAGACGCGGCACGAAATTTAAATCCACTCTCGATTTTCACGGCGAGACAATTTCAACAAAACCAAAATTCAAATCCTCTCTCGATCACAACAGCAGACGCGGCACGAAATATAAATCCGCTCTCGATTTGCACGACGAGAGAAGGACAGCAAAACCAAAATACAGATGCCAGTGAAAACGCTAATACCAATGCAAATGCTAATGCTAATCTTGATTCGAGTGCTACTTTTACTACAATTCGAATTAGAGAAAGCAGCGTCGAAAGAATCACTTCTAGTCCTATTCCTTAGTGTGAAAAACGAAGAAAAATCCCAAGAAACAATCCAAAGATGGATTATTTTGTCCATGTCTGTCTTAAATTTCACTACCTAGTCATTTCTACACAACTTGTATGAATATGTTTTCATATGTGTATATGCACACAACCAACACGAGCACCACGTTCTACCTCCAGGACACCTAGTAAACAAGATCCCCGTCCTCTTCCTTCTTCCCTTTCCAATTTTCCCCAATATTTCCATCCTTTAAGGGCGTTGAACCAAGTTTTCAGCTCGTAAATTCCATTCTTCATTTTACTCAATGAAAATTATAGATAAATATTTTTTCGCTCTGTAGCGCTGATCTTTTTTTTAAAATAAGACTGGATACAGAGCGAAAAAGTATTTAATTTCGATACTTTTTGCATAAAACGAAGAATTCAAAATCTAACTTCAAAATTCAATATATTTTCATTTTACTTAAAAAATATTTGAATTAGATATTTTCTCGCTCTGTACGCATAATTCTAGTTAAAAATTGATTAGTTCTACGGAGGGAAAAAATTTTTAATTTAATATTTGTTGAGTAAAATGAAAAAGTCGAATTTTTAGAATAGAACTTGGCTCCACATCCTTAAGGGCGGTGAAACCAATTTCTAACTAAATTCTACTTCTTCATTTTATTCAACGAATATTGTAATTAGATATTTTTCGCTGTGTAGGACTTTTCACTTTTTAAATATATATTATGTGTACAGAGCGAAAAAAATATATAAATTTGATTCTTGTTTAGTAAAACGTAAAGAGAGTAAATTTTAAGATAAAAATTGAATACCGATACAGAGAGAAAAAATGTCTAGTTCTAATATCTGTTAAGTAAAATGAGGAAATTAAATTTTGAGAATAGAACTTGGATCCAACACCTATAGTAATTGAATTCAAATTGAAGACATCTAGTCAGACGAATTTTTTCTTTTTTATGTAAAAATAAAAGGAAATGTTTTTAAGAACTGTTTTCTGAAGAAGTTTATGTTGATTTTATAATAGAAAAATAGTTCAGAGTTGCTTTAAGTTCTGAAAATCCTGGAGATGTCATGGAATTTTAAACTACTATTTTAAACTATATTTTAAATTGTTTATTTTACACTCACTAATAAAATTGTTTATATTTATTAAATTTCAAACACTTTCAGTTTGAAATTTGAAAGCTTTGAAAAATTAAATGTTTGAAATCTTCAAACTTTCTCTGGAATTTGTAATATTTTAATTTGAAACTATTTAATTCTAATGAATATGGAAAACGTTTTTGCTAACATTATTCTTTATTTTTAGTAAAAAAAAAAAAATCCGTTAGGCTTGAAATTTGAAAATTTAGTCCTTTCCTTTGCTTAGGACATTTTAAGGGTGTGAAAAAAATAGAAAGTGGATTCAAATTAGTTGCATTTTAACCTGAGTTGAGTAAAACGTGTCTCTAGTTTGTTCGAAGATTTAATCTATTTTGAATACACGAAATTTTTCAAATACCTAATTTTTAAAAGTATTTGTGTACTTAAAATTAATTTTCTAGTATCCATTATTGGATAATAATAAATAATAATGAAAGAAAATTCAACATCACACTTTAAATAAAAATTAGTGACAACTGATCTCATTTTTCACTATTTAAAATTTTTTTACTCTGCGATATTTACTACAGACTAAAACTTGACTCGAAGCTAAAATTTCAACTCTCAATTTTCAACTTTTTGTCACACCCTCAATTCTAAGACTTCCCTTGTGAAATTTATAGTATTTTCTTTGTTCAAAAAATTCATGTTTTACTATTCTGGTTAGTTAAAAAATTTATAAAAAAATTAGAGCATGTTATTTATATTTATTACTTTCGTCAGAGATAAAATTTCT
Source organism: Synergus itoensis (assembly GCA_904066005.1). Classification (NCBI taxonomy): domain Eukaryota; kingdom Metazoa; phylum Arthropoda; class Insecta; order Hymenoptera; family Cynipidae; genus Synergus; species Synergus itoensis. The sequence continues at coordinate 2,495,312 of CAJFCP010000076.1, read as the reverse complement.
GAATTTTGTAGCCTGACCTTGAAAATGAATAAAATTATTTACGAATTTTATTTATATATTGAAAAAAATTATATACTCTTCAAATTAAAATTGGAGGAAAAGCAATTAGACAAAGAAATTCTAGTAAATTAAAAAAAATAGGCCATTTATTTAGAAGTAAGTAATAGGGACGTCGAGACAAATTTTAAGTTATCGAACTTGATTTTTAAAATCTAAAATATCAGAATTTATTTATAATTTTTTTTTGTGCAAAACCAAAGAACTTTGTAGAATATTACAAATATTTACACATAGCCAATTATTAATTATACAAATTATATTTATACAAAGAAAAAAAAAATAGAAAATTATTTTTAGGTAAGATTCAGACTACAAGCTCAGGCTATAAAACAAAAATTTCGACTCGTCTTCCAATAAACCAGAAAATTCTCTCAAAAATTAATTTTCGCACTTTTGAACAGGGAAATTTTCTTAAGGGCTCATTTCCTACCAAAGATTCTAGAGAAATGTAAATTACTTCATCTAGTCAAATGATTTCAGTACTTAATAGTCTAAGGAGGAATGTGCAGTTTGTGTAACACGAGTCATGTAAGAAAGTTTAATCTTAAATGATGCATGGTAGATAATCCAACTAAGATATCAATTTTTTAGACTAAAAAATCTAGTCTTAAAGATTGCCAAAGTCAAATGCTAGATAAAAATAAAAACCAAAAAAAAAAGGAAATATAGACTCTATAAAATCCTAACTTTGGATAAAAAGTCTGCCATAAGATTCTATTATTTTCCCCTAATTATGTAAACAAATTTTATTGTCAACGACAAAAAATCTACGAGACAGAATATATCGGCAAAGGATGAAGTTTTTCAGAAGTAAAAAGCAGCAAAAACTTTATTGCAATTTAATATATAATTTTTAAGATAAGACCTCGAGGAATATATGAAAAATTATTAGACTATTTGAAACTTGTTACAAAATTAGTTTCCTAAAACACTATAAATTAATATTATCCCACCAATATTTCTAGACTATAACATTTCTGTATTTGTTTTAAGATTTAAGTCATTTAGTGCAAATTGACCAAACGATCGATATTTATATTATATTTATAATTATAGTAATTCTAATATTAAACATACTCAGAATATAGTTAATTAAGTTCAGAGACTTGCCCGTCATAATTAGCTCTTTCTTCAGTTTATTAAGGGTTTTGGTTCCAAATTCTAACTTAAAAATGAAATTCCTCATTTGATTCAACAATTATTAGAATTAGGTAACTTTTCGCTCGGTAAATGTATTCTGTTTTAAAATACAAATGTGCCCTATAGAACGAAAAAATATATTATTCTAATAATTATTTAAAATAATATTGAATCAAAAGAGGGATTTAATTTTGAAGTTAGAATTTGGATCTAACACCCTTAATTAGTGCTCAATATTTAATTTAAGTCTTCAAAAGAGGCATTCGTTCTTTATTTATCTGTGTATTTAATATATATAAAGAAATAATTATTTAAAGGCGACATGTAGGTAATGTAATATAAATGTAAAGAACATTGCCACAGAATTAGTGCAATTATAAGATTGAAAAGATTGTTGAAAAAGTTCAGCGATTTAGTCTCACGTGAACGTTGAAGTTGTACCGAACTTACCAAAGTGTTTGTGAATTATTATTTAAGATTTAAGTGTTTTTACTAATTATCGAGACAAGACAATGACTCTGATTTCTAAACTTCAAAAACTTCCTTTTTAGAAATTTTTACAAAGATAATTAAATTATCTTTATATTTAATTGTCATTGTACCTCGAATTAAATAACCATAACTAAACTAAACTTGCCATAATTTTATGTAATTAACAATTGTAGGAAAGTATACATTTGTTTTCTCTGATTCTACAATTTGAGATAAAAAATTAATTTAGAGGCTTTGGGTTAAAATTCTGACTTAAATAATCAATTTTCACATTTTAATCAATAAATATTGTAAGCAGGTATCTTTTCGCTTTGGAAATTGAATTTTGAAAATAGAACTTGAATCCAATGCCCTTAATTCAAATTGTAGATGTTTGAGATTATTTTTTTCTATTATTTTTCGTTTGTTTCCTTTGTTTTGTAATCGAGAAAAAACGACTTCACTTCGAGGTTCAGCGATTTTGTACACCTGTTATAGTAGGTGATTGCAAAATATATTTCTATATAAATTTTCGTTTGAAAACCGATGTTAGCTCGTCAGTAGGAACGAATGTGCACATTCCTCAAATGCCAGAATACAATTGCTAAGTACAAGATTGTCAACTATTATTTTATTTAATTAAAAGGATTACCTTAATGGATTATTTATTGGAGAGAAATGGAAACGTCTATTATATTATAATAATATATTACTACCTTAATTTACATTTGGCTTATATGCAGGCAAATATGTAAGTGAAGATATGTGTGAATAAAGTTGCAAAATGTGAATCGAGCACAGATCCTTTTCCCATTTTTAGATACTTTTTTTTAACTCTAAGTTAAAAAAAATCAGTTAATTTAATTTTAATTCTTAATTTATTTTGCAGTTTTATACTTTTAGAATTCTTCTGCTTTTTTGTTTACTTTTTTCGTAATCTAACTTTGTAAATTAAGGATGTTGGATCCGTTTTCTAACGTGGTTTCAACACCCTTAAAGAGTATTGGCTTCGCAAGTTCGCATATTCCGCTTTTGGATACCGTAAATTAGAATAAAAAATTTTAGAGTTAGCGTTAGGATTGGTTGCGATGCGAATTAATTTAGATTTTTTAAGATTTATTTTGTAAGTCGAAAAAATTGTCCTTTTAGATTATTACGAATTTATGAGAATTTTTTAAACTTAAAAATTCTAAAATCAGGATTTTGATTTTAGTAACTCGAAATATAAGATTAGAAGGACTAAAAATGTCTAAATTTTCATTTTTCAAATATTAATGTTTTCTATGCTTTGTTTGAAATTGCAAGCTTTTTTAAAATTTGAAAAATTGAAATGCTTAGTTTATGGGATTAAAAATAAACCGAATTCCTTAAATTAATAATTTAAATTTTCCTTGAAGTTACTTTTGAAATTGTAATTGGGTAAAAATTTCAGTAATAATACAGTAGTAAATTTAGCAGTATTAAATCCTTCTTCAAATCCTCACAAAACTTACGAGATTTTTCATAAGTTTTCTAAATTTAATAATTAGAAAATTGGACTTGACAGTCTCTAGAATATTAGAACTTTACTCACACCTAGTTCTTAATAGATATATTATTATTAATTAACACAGGTGTGCAAAAAACTATAAACTCAAGGAAATTGAGTTCCTTTCTTATATTTTGAGTCGAATTAAGTTATTAAATTAATTATCTTTGAGTATTTAAAAGTCTTTGAAGTGGTAAAAGTTTTTAGTAATAAATAAATGAATTTCAATGACATGAGGATTTTGAGTACTGAAACAGTTTTGAAAACTTCACCCAAGGAACTTTAGCTTCAGTTGAAAAGTCTTATCTTGAATAGCTCTGAATAGCTTGAACTTTGTTCAAATGGACTTTGACTGAACTGAAAGCTGAAAGAACTCGACTTGATTTGAAATTTCGAGTTTTTTTGCACACCCCTTTTGAATAAAATCAATATTATGAGGAATCGGGGTCACGAAACTGTTGATGTGTTGCAGGGGGGGTGGGACGGAAACGGAAGCATGTTGGCGATACAACTGGTCAAGTGGTGATGCAGGGTCCAGGGCGTTTTTCCTGCAGTCTCTGCGGAAGTGTTTACAAGCACCTTGCTTCGCTGACCCAGCACCTTGAAGTGCATCGCAACCAGACAACCTGCATCCTCTGCCACACCACTCTCAGTCGTAGAACCGACCTGCGTCGACATATGCGGTTGAAACATAACATGCAATGGCAAAAAACCATTCAGAAGCGACAAAAATCCTAATCAAGAATTCAGTTCCAAAATCCGTAAGCCGTAAGAACTCAACTCAACTCTCAAATCCTAACTACAGGCTTCGAACTGACTACAGACTTCACTTTCTTCTCTTAGATCCAACATCCTTTAATTTGATACTCAACAATTGAAATATGTAAACCATTTTGTATAGTTCAATCTAAAATTATTTAATTTTGAATACTCTGAGTTAAAATTTTAAACAAGCAACTCGAAGCCTGTAATTATATGATTTGAACCAACAAATTTCAAAATATCATATTCAATAACACAATTTTTTCGATCTGACAATGAGTTCCTCAAACTTTATAAAATCTTAAATTTGGATCTCCTGAAGGTTTTCAATCTTTGAACTTCATATTAGAGATTAGAGTCTCGAATTTCTCTAAATGGACTTAAGGGCGTTGGATCCAAGTGTTAAGCTTAAAATTCCATTCTTCATTTTACTCAACGAAAATTATAGATAAACATTTTTTCGCTCTGTAACATTAATCTTTTTTCAAATATAAGACTGCATACAGAGTGAAAAAATATTTAATTTTGATATTTTCTGTATAAAACGAAGAATTCAAAATTTAACTTCAAAATTGAATATTTTCATTTTACTTAAGAAATATTTGAATTAGATATTTTCTCGCTCTATACGCATAATTCTAGTTAAAAATTGATTAATCCTACAGAAGGAAAAAATTGCAAATTGAATATTTGTTGCGTAAAATGAGGAAATCGAATTTTTAAATTAGAACTTGGCTCCAACACCCTTAATTCTTTTAAACTAGTTTAAAATCGAGTCCCACAAGCTTTAGAAATTTTAAATACGTAGATTCAAACATATTTATAATATTTTTAACGAATTCAAGATTCGAGCTTTTTAAGATCTGATTAATTCGCACTTTTTTGAATCACATTTCAATTTTCAAAGTCCAAGAAAAATGTCGTTTTGCCGCCTCACAAGCCACACTCCTGAAAATAAAAAAATGTTTCATTAAACTAATTATAAATATATAGAATAAATAACATCTGTAATGAAATTTTAAATTTGAAAGGTACCTTGATTTTGAGATCCAATTTTCTGGTATGAATCGAGCGGCTGAAGGTTTGAAGGACCTCATTTTTTTAAAACGTTTCCTCAATTCCTCAAAATATTGATAATTGAACAAATTAGAGCTTCAAGCACCAATTCTATAAAATAAGAATATATTCATTAAATTGTAAAATTTATATTTAGATTAACCGATCCTCGTACTAAATTATTTATATTAGAAGATTCATAGATTTTTCAAAGAAGAATGAACAAAATGACAAATTAGAATAAACAAATTAATTTAGTTCTAAGAATTAAATAATAAGTTGGTTACTTATCCGCATTCTAGTCGTTTTTCAAATAAATAATTATAATTACAATTTATATTAATTGAAAACTGTTTTAGCCTCGTTGTGTGTTTGTAATCAATATTATAAGGCTTGAAAATGTTTTGCGTCAAAAACAGCTTTTCGATTTAAATCTCTAACGTTAGAAGATGATAGTAATAAATTCGATGGTGTATTCTGTATGGGCTTTAAAAAAGGAAAGAAATTGATGTGTAATCGTTTTTAGAATTTAGGTCAAATATGGGTGATTGCAAATAAAGGGTGTAGTTATTTATAATTAGGATCTGATTAAAAATTTTTTCCGAAAGATTAGATATTTATTTTCTTTAGAAATTTAAGTACCAGAAGAGAAACCTAGATACATCACGAGTGCTGTACAAGTATGATAAAATAAAATAAAACAGGTGCAAAGTTACTCTAGAAACAAATTTATTATTTAAACCAAACGTATTTTTCAGCTAGGTTCAATCTATTTATAATTTAATTAATTGATGTAAAAGTTGAAATATATTTTTTAATCTTGGAGAAGAATTAAAGATCGGTTTACAGTTTTCAGTTCGCAGAATAAATAAATAAAATCTTAATATTGAAGTTCTGAGTTCTGAAAAAAATATAAAATTTAATATTTTAGATTCTTCAACATCCCAGAGTTTTTCAGCGAATTCTTGGTGCGATTTGTGCAAAGTTTCTTTTGCAAATCAATCAGCTCTTGCTCGTCATGTTGCTTCGAAACACGAAACATCGCAGAATACTTCAGCATATTGCCACATTTGTAACAGATTTTTTAAAACAAAATGGAGTCTAGCAACGCATAGTAGTAAGTATCATCGATTTTAAAAAATAAAATTATTTTCATTTGTATGTATTTGTTTGTAATTTAATTGCAGAGTTTTCAGAAGACGTTTACCCATTCAGTTTTCGATTATTAGAATTTGAAATTCTGTAGTACATATTTAATATTATTTTTCTAATTTATTCGAATGTATTGTTTTTGAGTTGAATTGACCTTGTCCAAGTTAATTAAATTGGAAAGTGTTTACCTGCCGCAATCATTGTTATTGTTATTGTTTCTGAAGGTCTGTTTTGTATATTGGCATATAATATTATTCAATTATTGAGTTTCAGTTCGGTTTTGGCTCTCGAGCAGAGCAGTCGTATAAATGTCAAAGTGAGACCCCTGTCTAATTCGTACCGGGCTAAGTGGTTTAACTTTAGTGATTGTTCGCCGAAAAAGGATTAATTGTGCTATCTTAAGTGAATTTTTCCCGCCTCGATCGTCTTTTCGTGTTGGAAGAAGGAAGTTACAATTCGAATGACATATACCTCCAGTTGCATCGGGATCTACATCAAAGCTAAGTTTCCAAACATGTCTATATATTTTTTTTTATCTCCATACTCTGTTGAATATCTGATGTGTACGAATTGGCTTGGGGGTTGCAACTCGGTTAAATTAAATTAAATTAAATTGTTTTGTATAAATTCAGTTAAAGTATACTTAAATTTTAAGACGTAAAATAAGATTTCTCTCGCCTGCCTACCACGGTTTTCGTTATTTTACTAACAGTATTTATATTTTGATATAATTAAAGCAATAAAAATTAAGTCACATATAAACTTGCTGTGCACTTATTTATTTTAATTAGAGCTTTGAATCCAAATTCTAATTTCAAAATTAAATTCCCAATTTTACTCAACAATGATTGCAATTAAAAATCTTTTCACTCTGTAGATGTATTCCATTTTAAATTAGAAATGTGCCTATAAAGCAAAAAAAATCTTTACTTGTAATACTTTATACGTAAAACTAAATAAAAATTCTTTCTTTACACTGCAAAAGAAGATATAAAATACTGAAGTATTTTAATACTCGTTTTGAAAATTACTTTATATATAATATAATCCAATGTAACAATTTCTTTAATTTTTTCGACTTCTTTATAGTTTAAGTCTTTTAATATCTTCACTTCTAAGATCTATTCTAAGACCTGAAATTTTTCGAACTTCTTGTGGCGTCAGCCTCCAAGCAATTGCATCAGCTCCACAATAATCAGCAAGTTCTTCTACTTTTTCAACGCTAAGTATCGTTGCTATTTGCATCAGTCTTGCAAATTTATCTCGAACGGACCAGGAAGTCGCAGACGCTAAGTAACTAGCGAGTGACCTTATTTCTTTGTCTAAAATAAGACCTCCAGCCTGAAATTTTCAAAATGTTAAAAGAATATAACATTTAGAACATGATTAATTTCCAAATACTTTTAAAATAAATTTAAAATAACGTACTCTATTAAAAGTGCATTTAAGCACAACTTTCTCCAATCGAGCTGTGACTTCAGCAGTGAGAATTCCAATTAAAGCGTCATAATTTGAAGCAGTTAAATTATCCTTAAAAGCTTGAAGAAGGCCTTCTAGATTTAAAATTAGAGTCTGTACAAAAGGCTCGTCTGTTTCGTACCTCAATAATTCGTCCTAAAAATTAGAGTTACGATTGTAATTATTCTTTAAACCTCTTTTTAAAACGAATGATTTTCGATTAGTATTTATTCTAAACTACCTCATTTACGTGGTGATTTATCGAAAGGAAAGCATCAACCCAAGGTGTGACTCTCGGTTTGACTGCACTCGCTCTCAATTGTTCCAATCCATAATCAATTACAGCCCTTAAACTATGAGTGACTCCTTTTAATCCAGCCAAACAACTATCCACTTTTCCTCTTTCTTTGTCCTGCATGTTGGAAAAAGCTTGGTTTATTTCCATATTCAGGCTTTTGCTCAAAGTCTCTACGTACTCGATGCTTACGTCCGTGTTATTCAAATAAGCCTGTAAATTAAAACAAATTAATTTCTGGATACGAAATTCTCTTATTTCTATATTCGGAAATAAAATTAAAGTACCAGGAACATTAAACGTCCTTGTTCAGTATCAGAAGTCTGCAATCTACCATGTTGAATACTCGTTTGAAGCGCACTATAAGCTTGAGCCAAATCCATATAACCAGCAGGATATCCTTGCCGTAAACGACTTCTTAGTCGGCTCGTAAATTCTCCTTCTAAAATTCCACAGGCCATATTTACTACAGCACAAACTCCGTCGATACTCCAACTAGAAATTGCCCGTCTGCAAAATTAAATGTTAGTTTAGGCTTGTTTTATAATAGGATAGATCTGAAAAATAAAATCTTAATTAAGATGCAATTCTTGTCCGCACCTCACACATTTCTTCACTATGAAGAAAACGTCATCAACCATGCTCGAAGTTTGTTGTTCCTGATCCAGAACGTCCATTCCAATTGCTTTATTCACACTCTCTTCCAAAAAATATCTTTCCAAAGCAAGATAGGCTCCCAATAATTCTTGCATACTTCTCGCTAATTCGGAATTGCTAACAAAGGTCTCGAAATCATTCATCAAAGCCTTTCGTTGTGATTCATCAGTCGTACCAATTTCTAAATCACTCTGCAATTTACAAATAATCTTGAATGAAATATTGTTTAGCAAATCATTTTTTATCCTTTTTTTAAAGGTATAATTAGGGTGTAATTAGATATATTTTTTCTTTGTAGATGTACTCTCTTTTTTAAACAGAATTATGGGTACTGTCTCACTCTGTACTGCAACTATTAACCCAGTGATTAGATAAAATAAATAATTATTAATTAAAATCTCTTACAATGATTCGCCTTCTCAAAAAGCGAATGTATAATTCAGCACGAGCATGCATTATTGTTATTTCTCCAAGAAGCAAGTCTAGTTCCTTAGGATCAGCTTTTTCACCTCCTTGTTTTCTCAGGTAATCATTTATCGTTTGAACCTTTTTCGCAATGCTTCTATGCTTCATAAACTCTGCGATGATCTTCTTAATTTGTCTGCGGATGAATTTTAATCAAAATAAAATTCTTCAAAAAATATTAATAATAATAATAATTATTATTATTGTTGATTTTACCTATCACACTCTTTTTGCAAAATTATAATAGAAGTTAAGAGTCTTCCTGGTCCGTAATAAGTTTCGATAATTGGCTGATGAATTTCCACAATTCTGGCTATTCCTTCAAATAATAGAGTTATTGTATCAGCGAATATAACAGCAGCTCTTTTATCTGAAGCTTTTATATCTAAGGCTAGTTTTAAATTCTTTTGGGCAGTTTCCTGAAGCTGAAAAAATCATCGGTATTTAATTTTGAACATTTGAAGAATTCATGCATTCAACACCATTAAACAAACCTTTGAGCAAAGATACTGGCAGAATTTTTTCAGCCCCTCAGTGTACATTCCCAGTAGAGGGAATATTTTGAAAAATCGTTCGACAGAAGCTAAATCCTCAGATTTCACAGCTTCGTCGAATTTATGAGTGACGACTGTTCTTAATTCAAGAGCAGCTTGCTGTAAAGTAGAAAGAGAACTCGCGACACTTGTACGATCTCCGGAAACATCTTCAGCAGTTCTTTCCAATAATTTTTGATCCATAGATAAATATCGATGAACATGGGCAGCTCCTTGCTCATAATCTTCATTTCTTAAAGCAGTCGCTACTCCTTGGCTGCAAAGTTGCAAGTCGAGGATGTCGTTCACTCGACTTTGGCATTCACACACTCTGCTCTGAAATTAATATCAAAATAAATCAACTGTTAAATTGTTCTGAGAAGAAATAAAATTAGAATTTAGCAGGTAAATTAACTTACGCGAGCCAAGTCTAATTGTCTAACTTTCGCACTGACTTTTTCTGCTAATTCGTTCGTGTGATTGATCATATCACGAAATTTCTCACTTTCTGATCTAATAACGACCACATTTGGTAAAACTTTGCTTATATTTTGTAATTTTGCTTCGACATGATAATGTCGAGAAAGAATATGATTTAATTGTTTATTAACTGCCACCTAGAAAAAAATTAAATGATAAATATAAATTATAATAATAAATTAAGGAAAATATTAAAAATTTTATTCTAACCTCAGCTTCCTGTAATTTTTCAAGAATCATTGGGCAGTTTTCTTCAGTGACGGGTAAATTCATCTTCCAATTTACTAAAAAAATCACTGAAGTAATTATTTAATAACAGCGATAAACTAAATTTCAATATGTAATCTGCTCCAAATTGTCGTCGTCAAATCCAGACATTTTGATGCAAGAGTTTGTTTTGTCATTACTAGTTACTTCTAGGGGATTCTGCGTGATTTTTATGGCTGCTCACACGGCAAATGGAAAATCCGAGTGAGTAGACACTCGTCTAATCAACCGGAATTTCTATTTGACGGGGCAGCCTGCGCACGCAGCGCGTGTTGGCTTCTCACTAGAGAAATGCTGCCATTGGTCGATTTTGAATCGCGCGCCAAATTTTAACCAATGGAAACATTGTGCCATTGACCAATGGCACATATTGGAGAAATGTTGCCATTGGTTAAAATTTGGCGCGCGATTCAAAATCGACCAATGGTAACATTTCTCCAATGTAAGCCATTGGTCAATGGCACAATGTTTCCATTGGTCAAAATTTGGCGCGCGATTCAAAATAGACCAATGGCAACATTTCTCCAGTGAGAAGTCAACACGCGCTGCGTGCGCAGGCTAGGGTTGTGAGCAATGAAACGTTTCATTGAAACATTGAAACTTTCACTTGAAACTTTCAAATGTTTCACTGTCAAAGTTTCATTGTTTCATGAAACTTTGGGGGGAAAGGAGGTGAACTTCTAATTGCGCATGCGCGGAAATAGAGGTTAGGCTCGACGGTCCCGCAAATTTAACTTGTTTTGGAATATTATTTAGTATTTCTTTAGTAAAACTTGGTAAAACTATGATATTTGTGAATGCGTTGAAGAAAACTGTTAAATTGTTATATAAACACTTAGAAATGCCTCAAGGAAGGCATTTCGTGCTTATTTTGAATTTTCCCGCCGCCATCTTTGAAACATTGAAATGTTTCACGAGACCCCCAAAGTTTCATGAAACTTTTCATTTGACCAAAGTTTCATGAAATTTTACAACCCTAGCGCAGGCTGCCCGGTCAAATGGAAATTCCGGTTGATTAGACGACCCTATAAGACCTTCACGTGCTTGATCACGTGCTCCATTTTTGACCTTTCGCTTATTTCTGATTTCTAAAGGTCCCAAATTTCATATATTCTCGCAGTAATATCTTATATAAGAAACTGGAAAACTTTCCTAAAAATTGTTTCTTTAAAGTCAGTGAAAGAAAAATGTCAAATAAGTTTAAAACGTTCAAAACAAGGTGCATTGTTCCAAACTGTAACTCAGGAAGTTCAGTGAAATTCAACAGGTTTCCGAAGGACACAAAACAATGTCAACGATGGGTCAAAGCAGTCAAAAATCCTTTTTTGGAAACATTGTCACTGAAAGAAATTCAGACTTATCGAGTCTGTCAATTACATTTTACTAAAGATTCTTTTTTCATAACAGCTCAGAGGCCGAGATTAAAGTGGGACGCAGTTCCCTTTCTTGATTTACCTTCATCTAATGATAAAAACTCTGAAGAATTGAAAATTGATTTGCAAAGTGACGAGGTGGATAAAAATAAAAATTCTATTCTCAAAGCTAAGCCGAAATTAATCGAGGATTCTTCACTCAGCTACAACCAAGAAAACAATCTTCTTCCCGAAAATTTAACACAAGCAGATAATAATTTCTTGTGGGAAGATTGTCTTTTTAAAGAAGTAAACCCCATCGAAAATATCCTTAATTCTGCGAGTAAAGAATTTCGACGGGCAGAAAAAGGTAAAGAAATTACAATTGCTTTTAAAATCCGAGCAAATTTATATAAGAAATTAAGTCTAAAGAGTCTAGGACACAGAAAACTGAAAAGTATTAAAAAAGTACCTTCCAAGGAAAACATAGAGATTCTTAAGACTTATTGTATCGTGCCGAATTGTACATCTGGAAAACATATTACTAAACACGCTTTTCCGAAAGATAAATTTGTGGGAGAAAAATGGGTTAAAGCTATAAAAAGCCCCTATTTGAAGGACATGAATTACGATGAAATTAGGAAGAAACGATTGTTTGTTTGTTATTTACATTTTGCGGATGATTCGTGGACTGAGAGCGCTTATTTGAGACCCAGGTTGAAAACAGAATCAGTCCCAACACTTCTTTTACCGGAAAAATTAATTAAGAAGGAAGAAATGAAACCTAAGAAGCCAATTGATCTACCGAAAAATGAAGAAGTACCTAATATTAATATGGATTTTTATTTTACGATGACTACCATGCTGAGTTATAATTCGTCACCAAAGATCTGTGATCTTTCATTAAAAAATGAAACCATTAGAGAAAGTTCCTTTAAGATGAAGAAATGTGATGATCTCGATCTGAATGTAAAGTATCGCTCGATTAATGAAGTTGGCGGACTTCCTTTTGAAACGAAATATTCGAGGGAGATTGGAATCTGAAGATTCTGGTGAGAAAATGATTTTCATATTAATTAATTTATCTTTTACTTCTTTATAGAGAAAATGTGTGTTGAAACCAAGTTCTAATCTCAAAATTCCATTTCCTCATTTTATTCAATAAATATTATAAATAGATATTTTTCTGCTCTGCAGACACATTTCTCCTTCTAAAAGAAAGGCTTAGATAGAGTGAAAAAATATCTATTTATAATATTTTTCAAGTAAAATGAAGAAAATGAATTTTGAAGTTTTTGAACTTGGGGCCGGCACCCTTAATTTATGCAGGGCAGAGAAGCTAATTTTTTTACGTTGGAAATGCTATCGGATTTAAAAAATCTAATTTAATTTCTAAAGTAGGATATCCAATAATATAAAACTAGTTGAATGAAATTCAAATTTTCGCGGGATTGAACATAACCTAGTTATGATAAAACGGATAAAACTGAAATACCACAGACAGTTAAGAAAATAAATTTCATATTCTTTATATCGTATTTTAAACTCAAATTTCGAAATCGGAGAGCTAGGTCTTTCTTTTAAATTGAAAATAAAAGAATTTATGTTTGGAAATTATGGATTTGTTGAAAAATCAACTTTTTCAAATGCCAGCGGTTATTAGCGATAAAATTTCAACATAGCAGAGTGGCGCAGTGGAAGCGTGCTGGGCCCATAACCCAGAGGTCCGTGGATCGAAACCACGCTCTGCTAAAATTTTTTTTTTTTCTACTATTATTAAAGACTCAAATAAAATTAATTTTGAGTTTTAAAAATTTCAACTAAATTACCATTTTTAATTTATAAAATCTAATTTATGTTTTTGTTTAATTAACAGGTTTAACTCAAGTTTATATCCCTTGGAAAAAGCTGTGACTCTCTTCATAACAATGATATCTTCGGATCCTGGAATTTTAATTATCAACAACACTGCCCAAAAGAAAACTGTCCCGTTAAAAAAAGAAAATAACGCGAAAAGGGCGACATACAGACCCTTATCAATTTTTCAACAACTTTATTTTTTATAGCTTTTGCTTTTTCAGCTAAAAAATATTTAACAATTATTTTGATAGTTTTTTTTGAAAGATATAAAAGTCTGCAAATAATGTTCCTTTATATTTATTTACACGTTATTGAATTAAGCTGAAAAACTTTCACAATTCTTGCAAAGCTTTTTTTAAATCGTTTATATGTACTGCGAATTTGCTTCGACTTTTATATAAGATTGAAAGATGTATTATAAAATGTATTAAATCTATTATCTATTACATTTGTTACAAAAATTATTACGTAACTAATTTCTTTAAAAATATTTTGATATCAGACTTTAATAAAATTCACAGGTACTCTCCTATTCTCAGTTCCTTGATGTCCTTCGTTAAAAGAAACAAAGGTTCCGGTTTCACTTGACAATACAAAGTGTGGATTAGAATTTCGTTCATGAAACGATTCTGAGCTTCTGTTGGCTTTTTTCTTAAAGACTCGAGTGCTGAACACAAGACAAGAGGTAAGGATGTCACATACTGAAGTCTCTCTTTATTTTTTACGTAATAGGCTCCGTTCGTTTTCAGTTCTGCAAAAAAAAAAAAAACAATTCCATAATTTTTTATACTAAAATTAAGTTTAAAAGCCAATTAAGAATCAAACTCACCTTCGAAAAAGCTCAAGTATTTATCGATTCGAATGCCCGAACTTTCTTCGGCGTTTTTGATTGCCAAGTGATATTTATCCACGTACTTGAAAACTCGTCCTACAATTTTTACGAACCACAGGGCAACTTCTAGTCTTTCCTCAAAATCTTCTAAAGCGAGGAAGGCGTTGAACCAAATCTCTATTTGGTCCTCGCATTCATAAAAAGCTCGAGGTATTTCTAATAACTTGATAATTGAACTTTTTACTTTCTCCTGCAAAGGAGATTTTTCGTCTAAGGCCATTAGTAGAAATAAAAGGGCTTTTTCGTAAAGTTCCTGCAAATAATTTTATAAGTAAATAAATCTTTGAAAGAGATAATAGATAAATATCTAAACAGCTAAAAATATGTATTTAATTACTTGGGCAGGAGTAAACATGAAAGGATTCACACTGAGAAGAAAATCAATAGCGATCACATTCAGATTACTTTGAATATCTTCTTGAATATCCAAACTTTTAAATAATCCGTTTAATAACATTGTCAAATTGACATCAGCTTCCACGTTTACATAAACTAAAGCTGGGAAAGATTCATTGTAGGCTTTTAGCAAATTTAAGATAGAAATTAAAACGTCTTCTGTTCGTGGAATTTCGACTTCATCCATTTCGAATTCTTTCGGTTCTAAAGCTTTTTTCCAATTTCGCAGGCATCTTTCAAAAACCGGAGCATTCTACAAATTAAGAGGAAAATCATTGAAAATGAAATTAAATAAAAATAAAAATGAATTTGTGATTTATAGTAAAACTTGCATCAGCCATATATTCTATCAAGAAATTGTTGAGTGCCTTAAACTTATCAGAGTCGTAAGAATTTCTAGCAAGTGAGATCAAGTTTTTTGCTTGGTTTAACATCGTCGTGAAAAGTAAAACGCTTTCATGTCGAACTACCAAGTTACTGTGAAGTAAAGCTGGTGCAACTGCTTTTCTCAAAACGAGTGTGGGAAGTGTTAAATTTATTATAGTGCTCGCAAATTGTTCTACGTTTGTTTCTAGTAAATTTTGCGAATCTCGGAAGCATCGCTCAATGTCTACTGATTCAATAATCTGAAAAATATAAAATTTAATTAAATTTTCTAATTATCATGAATCGAATTTCAAAATATAAAATAGTTTAAAGTTCAGATTCTCTACCTGATTTAAAAATCTAATAAGTTTGATCCATTCTGTCGAAACTTTTGGGGCCAACAATGGCTCCGTAAAACTAATTTGCGACTTAATTAAATCTGGACAGGCCCTCAAAATTTGAGCAACTAAATCCCTTGGCTTCTCGTATTCCCAAGGACGTTCAAGACTTTTCAGGACTGTATTCACAAGCTGATTATTTTTTCGACCCTCACCAAGTCCTAAACTTCGATCTTGAAAAATAATACCATATTTTTTCGAAGTCAGAAGCGTTATCAAAAATTCATGAACAGCTTCGACTGCAATCTGCAAAAACGAATTTATATGACATACTAGAATTTCATGCGGGCGCCTTTGTCAATTTCTACTTATGACCAAGTTTAACAATTTTATTTTAATTCTAAGGAATTTCAAAACATTTCAGAAGGTTTCCAGTGATTTAATAGATTTTAAAGAGTTCAAACAAATTTATATATTTTGAATAACCTTGATAACTCTGAAAATTCATAGAAATTTCTTAAAATCACTTGAAATCTTGTCAATCCTGTAAAAATACGTTTTTTTTTTTTATTATTTCTTTTTTAATTTCGGATTCCTTACCTCTTTCTCTTGAGGGTCAATAATATCCACCTTCTTTTCCTTTTCCTTTTTTAATCCTGGCCAATTGCTTGGGCCCTTCCAGTTATACAAATTCACAAGATTTTGAACAACAGGCGTCGAAAAAATATGAAGTTTCGTCGTTTTGTTGATTGCATGATTTTCAAGCACGTATTTTTTCACGGTTGTTAAAATTAGATGAACCGTTTCATGTGAATCGTAGATTAAATCAGGTAAAATACTCGTGAGAACGTCCCGTTTTTCTAAGAGAGCTCTGATGACATTATTACGACCATCGACAAGAAAAGCGAGGATGAAGTGAATAAAGGAAGTTCTCACATTATCGGGATCCTTAGGTTTTGTTAAACGAACGACTGCTTCCAAAACTTGAGAATTTAAAGAGAGATTGTTAAGAATATCACGAGGAAGTGTTCCACCAATTGTAACCATAGTTGTGAGCATTTTTAGAACAACTTTTCTCTGCTTTGCATTGCTCTGATTTGAAAGCATGGACTGAATGGAGGATATATGACTATTTATTAAACGTCTGCATGACTCTTCTGTATTTGTATATTGCTCTGTGTCCTCTGAATACATTCCCAAAATTCTGTAAATCAATATTAAATCAATTGTAATATTAATTTAATTGTAATATTCATTAGGTAAAATGAAAAATTCGAAATTCAAGAATGGAACTTTTAGGATTGTTTTTTTAAAAGTATAGGGAAAACTTACTTCATAATTAGGATATGAATTGCAGAGAATAGAGTCGTGATATTGTTCATATTCTTCTTATCCGTTGTGTCGAACGTTTGTAAAACTTCGAGAACATTTCCACCTGCTTCGAGATATTCAGCAGCTAAGTCTTGTTTTGAATTTTCGTTGCAGATTGTAACGAATTTTCTGACTGTATTAAAAGCGTGTTCAAATTGAAAAAGATCTCGTAAAGCTTTTCCTGTTAATTGGTCTTTATCTATTTTGGACGATTTTTCCATTTTATCTGCCTTAATTTGGTTTGAACTTTCTGCTTCGTTTTCTGAATCTGAAATACAAAATATTTAAATTTAAAGCTTCCAAGCATCTAAACCAATTACATATGTAATTCTAAAATTAGTAGTTTTAATTTTATTTCTAAGATATTAGGTTTTCATTGATTTTTTATCCTGAATATATCGAATGTACTGAATAGTATTTTTGTATCTAATATTAAATTTGTAACTTCTCTCTTGACCTGCTCTTCAATAAAAAAACCTAAACGCGCAAAAGGTCATATATCTCTGAATTAATAGATTATCGACATGATTCAGAGCCTATTAATTTAATTCATAACGGGGACCCAGATCGGTGCGGATTGTTCCTGAATGACATTCAAACTATATAAAAGCAGTGCGTCAACTCGTTCATTGGCACAATCAAGGTAGAATTTGCTGAGCCATCACTATCTAAACGCCTAGAAATTCTTCGACATGAAGATTTTCCATCTTTTCATGATGTTTTTTGCTCTTTTGTGCACTTGCATAATCGTTTCGGGTAAGAACCATTTTTTATTTACTTTAGAATATTTATATAGCATACATGTATTATTATCATTTTTTTATTTATATACTTAACGTATTGTCCCCTTTTCCAATGATTTTTAATTTATAATTTTTTATCACGTTCTTACAATTTTCAGGAGAGAGTCAATATCTTATCAGACGTCGAATACAACGTGCAAAACTTGATAAAGAAGTAAAAGCAGAAGAAGAAAAAAGGATGCAAGAATCTATAGACAAATTACTAGGATCAATATCATAAAATGAGTGAATTTATTATTTATAATGTTTCCTTATGAAACACAATTCTTTTTTATTTATTCCAACAATGATAATTTTCTTAGTACTGTTTTTATGTTTTTAATTTAACCATAATGTATCATATGCAGGGTAGAAATATTCTCACTATGTATATTGTCAGATTTTCTAATAAACCCTGAAAAAATAATTAACTTAGTATTCATTTCATCCCAAGCCCTTTAAAAATAAAACTATACTTAATTCTTCATTCTCTTATTTCATTTAAAATTTGAAAATGTAAAACATCTTCATCAAAAATTTGTAAAAAACTTTACCAGAAAAGTATCAAAACTCATGGGTATTTTTTTGAGGTTATAAATTCGATACGACCTTAAATATATTTTTTAAAATGTATTAAATTTGTAATTGTAAGAATACATATAGAAAGAATATAATAGAAAAAAATTACCTTCATCATTCATACTATTTTCGACGCTTTTTTTCTTTTTTGGGGGTATTTCTGGAGTTTCGGGATCGTTAGAGGTTAACTTCTTTTTCGACTTCTTCATTTTTGATAATTTTAACAATTAACTAAACTCTTACCAAATTCAATACACAACTTTGTACTATTTAATAACTGTAATTATATGTTTATCACATAAGATTAAAAAACATCCTCATGTGGACCATGTGGTTTACTTTTACCACTTGATGGCGAGACACAACTGCTCATCATTTGCAGCTTTTGAATCATATTTGGATTGTCACTTGATGGGAAAATCTAAATTAAAATTAAAATTCTTAAGTTTTGACCATAGCTTTTTTTATAATTCTCCTATATTTTGATAATAAAATGATGCTGGAGTAAAAGGAGCTAAAATCTTAAAAAAATCAATGATCACGTTGATTGAATAGCAAAGTCAAAGCACAAAATCAGAGAATTGTATCAGGAGA